>JASDQU010736526.1:283023-303518 GCA_032191745.1 Picea mariana
ACTACTATTCTGTTATTTCTAGCATTTCGTTTCTGTTCTTCATATTTTATATATCTGGTATCTTGCATACATTGAAGTGAGACCTCGTGTCATGATTTTTTTTGTGGTTCTATATAAATAATTTATGACCTAGATGTCATATTCTAGGGACCAATGGCCATGCACAAGGCTACAAATTAACCAAAAAACCTCCTAATGGTGTCATTATCCAACTCTGAATTTGTCTTGTTGATTTTTCTTTTCTAATTACACAATCTTGTTTTGCATGGCTTGATTTTTTTGTTGAAGTGTTTCTTTATTTGTTTAGAAAATAATATATTATTATTATTATTATTATATATATTAGTTATATATATTATATTAAATAATATATAATCGATATATATTAAAAACATTGAATATATCAAAACAAAAAAATAAAAATAAAAAAACAAATTTCAAACAAAATAACAAAGAAAAAATAAATTTCAAATTGCACAATGAGCCCATGCCCATTCACATGACACAAAAACACTATATCATCATTCACCAGTGATCTAGTCGCGCCCATCTACTAGCAGAGAGAAACCCCCAAAACCCCATCATTCCCATATACTAGCAGAGTGAAACCCCTCGAAACCCCGCCATTCGAGCTCAGCAAGAGGGAGGTCGAGAGTGAGAGGGAGGAGATAACCCTCGTGCAGTGGAGATAAACCCATAAAACCATGCCATTTGATCCCACGAGAGGGAGCAAAGAACCCCTGCGTAGTGGAGACCTACATATTGCATACGCCTATTTATAGGGAATATGCTCAATCATTGAGAGGGAGGACAGAACCCTTGTGCAATGGAGATAAGGAGGCCCTACACCACAACGAAATTTGATAGTCCAGCCCAGCAAGGAGACAGGGAGGCCCTACACCACAGTGCAAGAAACAGAGGAGACTTGAACACCCTTAGAAGAGACAAAGACGCTTAGGGGATCACCAACAATGATGAAAAAATTGGTATGTTTCTTCATTTGCATCCACCTATAGATATATTTCATTTTTTTTTTTTATCAATAAAACATATTTCTGGTGTGACTAAAACATGTACAAGTGACCAAGGATAGCAACAAGATGACTATGTAGCAACCATCCAACTAATAATAAAATAATTTTTTGAGTTAACTCAAGAAGGATTATGTATTTTTGTGAATCCCTTTGCTGACCAAGACATTGGGCATAGTCAAGAATATTAATCTCATCATACCATGGTTGAAGAAGGAGAAAAACAAATTGTGATCTTTGAGTTCCCCATTCAAGAAAATGATGAAGAAACAAGGATTAAAATACCATACAAGTTGATCCTCCTCCTCACCAAGTCTTATAAAGAATATTTTTAAGCATTCTTGTGAAGTCCTTCAATATTTATACATGATCCTCCATAAGACCAAACTCTCTCCAAGAGAGCTATATTTATTGCCAACTATAGGTTTAAATGGGTTCTTTTGCAATTTTCCTTAGAGTGTTGAAGCCTCTATGATCTATTTATTGAATGAGGGGAATAGGTAAATTGAAGGATTATATGATTCCTACCCACAATTCCAACCCTAATTGGACATTATATCCCTTTCCAACATTCCATACTAGGAAATTTCCAATCAGAGGGAATGATGTGATAATTGGTTTTCAAATAACCGAGGAATTTTGGTTTTTTTTTAACAGGAATTATTACCTAGTTATCCATTAAGTATGGAGCTATGTATTTATCCTTTATGAAATGCATACATAATTTGGTACCTTGGAGGAGACGCCAAACATTTTTATCAACTAAATACTTTAATAAAAAAAATGTATTCTTGAGACCCCATCCGTCTTGTGATTTGGGAATTGCTCCTTTTTTCCAAGAGACAACCACTATGCATTTTTTCTAACTATCACTAAATGAAAGGAAATAGTAACACAACTACCTTATCCACTCTAAGAATGTTAAGCCTAAGAATGTTCACTTAGGGAACAAGTCCTAAGAATTTTCACTTAGGGAACAAGTCCCTTGTTTCCCTCCCTTGAGCTTGGTTAGACCTTGAGACCCATTCTTGGTTCAAAACTAACTTATTCATGGTGCCCAAATTCCACTTGGAGGTGAATGATATGTCCTAATCAAACATGTAAAAAAGGACTCAAAATCCCCTTCCAAGTGCACACATGGCTCTTCAAGGTGAAGAAGGCTTCACAAGTGATGAATGTAACCCTAAAAAATGGACAACCTCCTTTAAATCAGCTCTAGTATGTAAAATGTGAAGCCAACAAGTTGTAATCACTCTCCTTAAATCATTCCAATGTCCTCTCCAATTCAGTGGATGGTTGACCAAACCCACACATGCCAAATGAAACCTTCATGCAAACTCCAAGGTGGACATCTCATCAATTGATGTGACAGATGCCTCAAAATGAGTTAATAAGGTGATATTTCATAAATTTGGAATGTGCTAATGCATGAGAATCTTTGGTTAACCAAGAATATCCAAATTTTTTTTTTATCAATGCTTTGGGAATCATGAATTACCTCGATAAATGTGAATTACATTGGGAAATGTGAAGATGCCTAATAATATGAATGAAACTAATGCCATGCCCAAACTCAACAAGACATCATGTAACATCAATTATCACATCATCGATCAACAAATATGCCATGAAATCCTCTACCTCAACAAGATACATGGAACCAAGTAGGTTTATAGGTGTACTAAGTGAACTATGACATTTGCATGGTATTTTTAAAATTTGGGTCATTTTGTAGTACTGCACACATAGTAATCTATCAACAAATTATTTCTTTGCTGAAAACCTCTTGCTCCTTCCCATAGCTATTTTTCATCGAAGTTGAATTTCTTGCATTTCATTTTCCTCTTTCATGGTTTAAAGAGTCGATTCAAAATGCCATTAGTTTCATGACCACTCCTTTGAGTAACAACAACCTAAAATCAAGCACTAATTAAAATTTATCTAGCAACTTTGCTAGGGCTCTTCAAACCCATCTTAGATTAGGTGTAGAGATTTGGAATATGATTGTGAGAATAACTTTCCAAAGTTGCTAAACAAACATAAATCCTTGAGTTAGCAAGTGAAATCCAGTTTCTATATCACTGACTTTGGGAAGCCTTTATAACACAAGGGTCAATCACGAGGTCGCATTGGGGCCCTCAAAGTAATCAACCATGCTTTGTTGGTCTTGGTGTCACCTGTCGACTGTCCCCCCTCTGCTTTGGTATAGTAGGTGGTACCATAGAGGACATAATATTTTAGACTTCCTACACAAGGTGACAGCACAGGGAAGGTGGTGCTATACCTGGTATCGATGTTGGCTAGACTCACTCAGACTCCTTGAAGGGCTTTCCATTGCTTGGTGAGGTAAATTGCACTAGGGATTTAGTTCGTTAATAAGGTTGTCAACGTAACTTTCCAACCCGTTGAAACTCAACCCTTTCGTGCATCAATTCTGCGATGTTGGATTCCATCACCAACTAGTTCTTCTTTGTGAGAAGGTTTGTTTGCATGCTTGACTCCTAGATTAATTAGTGTTTTTTGTTTTTCCTCCTTAGTTGGCCTTAGGATTGAGTTTGTGTCTAATGGCATCAGTCTCGGGTTCATTCCTCATTTTATCAATACAAAATATGGATACAATTAAAAGAAAAGGTAATAAAGAGGTAACAAATAGCTCATACCTAACTTACGTCTTATAATTCTCCAACATTGCTCTTTACACATAGTGCAACAAACACCAAATGGAATGCTTTACACAAGATCAATGGAGAATGTTATTGGAAAATTCAAAATATTATCATAAACCCACATCTCACATATTTGTACATGCACCATAGATTCACAATCTTTCATGAAGAGGTCCGGGAGAAATGCCTCCATGCAAAATTGTCCACATTAGAATTGTCCATGTCCTTGATGGAAATGTATAAAATTCCCTTGAAGATATTTTAATCCTTGTCCTACTTAAAAAGGATGATCCCATTCTAGAATTAGTGGTCAAAGACTACTTTTATCCCCCCTCTATCTGGTAAATCCTACTTCTTATACTAGCCTTCCCCTATAATAAGGAGTGTCGTGTCCCTTTTCTCGAAAATAAGTGAGGTTCCTCTTCCTTCTCCCAAAATTCTCCCAACCTCTTGGATAGTAATACATGAAGCCTCAAAAATAGTTTTTAGGGAAACTAAAACTAGAATCCAATCATGAATCGAGAGTGAACCGAGAGTGAGGGGTGTGAACCGGGAGTGAGGGATGCTCTAGCTAAAATCCTATGCCAGGAATCCAACAAAGATGATGGTTCCTCAATCCCCGCGCAAGGCATAAAAAACTAACGAAGTAACATTTTTGAGTTCCATGAGATGATGCAAGATTGTTTAGGAATGGAATAGGTGACCAAATTATCCATCTTCTCCCTAGGCATGGTTTCGTAAATTGGCCCCTAAATCCAAAAGTTGCATTGCTTCTTACTGAGAAAAGCACTAGTTATCGAAATCAATGAAAAAAACTACTTTCGAGGGGTTGGAACTAGGAGTGAGGGGTGATCTAGTTGAAATTATATTCCAGGAATCCATTGGAGTCGAGGGTTCCTCAATCCGAGTCTTGTTTTTCATTTTATGCCCAGTTGAAAGTCACATCCCAAACCATTTCGGGGACTCTTGGCAATTCCTCCTTCGGGCATAAAAGCCTAACGAAAAAGCATTTTTTAGCTCCATGAGATTTTTCATTCCTTTTTAGGCATGGGATAGGTGACCACATTGTCCATCCGCTCTCGAGGCATGGTTTCGTAAATTGGACCCCTAAATCCAAATGTTGCATTGCTTCTTACTAAGAAAAGAACTAGTTATCGAAATCAATGGAAAAAACAAAATCCAAGGGCTTGGAACTCATAGTGAGGGGTTCTCTAGCTAAAATCCTATGACAGGAATCCAACAAAGATGACAGTTCCTCAAACTGATTCTCAGTTTTCATTTTATGCCCACTTGCAAGTCGCATCCCAAACAATTTCGGGGACTCTTGGCCAATTCTCAATCAGGGCATAAAAACCTAACAGAGAAGCATTTTTTACTTTTGTGGGATGGTGAAAGATTGTTTAGGCATGTAATAGGTGACTATATTTTCCATCTGCTCCCGAGGAACAATTTTGTAAATTGGACCCCTCAATCCAAATGTTAGTTAGCTTCAAACTGAGAAAAACACTAGTTCTCAAAATCAATGAGTAAAGCAACTTCTGAGGAATGGAACCTGGGAGTGATCGATGATATAGCTGAAATCATATCCTAGGAATCCATCGGAGTCAACGGTTCCTCAATCTGAGTCTTTTTTTTTGTTTTATGCCCAGTTGCAAGTCGCATCCCAAACCATTTCAGGGACTCCTGGCAATTCATCCTCGGGGGCATAAAATCCTAATGGAGCATCATTTTTGAGGTCCATGAGATTTTGCATGCTCGTTTAGGCATGGAATAGGTGACCACATTGTCCATCCTCTCCCAATGCATGGTTTTGTAAATTGGACCCCTACATCCAAATGTTTCATTGCTTTTTACTGAGCAAACCACTAGTTATCAAAATCGATGAAAACAATAACTTCAGAGGGGTTGGAACCAGGAGTGAGGGGTGCTCTAGCTAAAATCCTATGCCAGGAATCCAATAGAGATGACGGTTCCTCATACAGAGTCTTGGTTTTGGTTTTATGCCCAGTTGCAAGTCACATCCCAAACCATTTCGGGGACTCTTGGCCAATTTCCACTCAAGGCATAAAAGACTAACGGAGCAACATTTTTGAGTTTCGTGAGATGATGCAAGCTTGTTTAGGCATAGAATAGGTGACCAAATTATCCATCTGCTCCCAAGGCATGGTTTTGAAAATTGTCCCCTTAAACCAAATGTTGCATTGGTTCAAACTGAGAAAAACACTAGTTGTCGAAATCATTGATTAAACCAACTTTCAAGGCATGGCACCCATGAGTAAGGGGTGTTCTAGATGAAATCCTATCCCAGGAATCCATTGGAGTCAACTGTTCCTCAATATGAGCCTCTATATTCATTATATTCCCAGTTGCAAGTCACATCCGAAACCATTTTGGGGACTCTTTGCCAATTGCTCCTGAGGGCATACAAACCTAATGGAGAAACATTTTTGAGTTCCTTGAGATGATGCAATATTTTTTAGGCATGGACTACGTGAATATATTTTCCATCCTCTCTCGAGGCACAGTTTCGTAAATTAGACCGCTTAATCCAAATGTTTGTTTTCTTCAAACTGAGAAAAACACTAGTTCTCGAAATCAATGAGTAAAGGAAATTCCGAGGCATGGCACCCAGGAGTGATGGGTGCTATAGCTCAAATACTATCCCAGGAATCCATCTGAGTCGATGGTTCCTCAATCTGAGTCTCGATTTTCATTTTATGCCTAGTTGCAAGTCGCATCTAAAACCATTTTGGGGACTCTTGGCAATTCATCCTTGGGGCATAAAAACCTAACGGAAAAACATTTTTGAGCTCCATGATATTTTGAATGCTTTTTTAGGAATGAACTATATTACCACATTGTCCATCATCTCTTGAGGCATGGTTTCATAAATTGGACCCCTAAATCCAAATGTTGCATTCCTTCTTACTGAGCAAAGCACTAGTTATTGAAATTGATGAAAAAAACAACTTCTGAGTGGTTGGAACAAGGTTTGAGGCATTCTCTAGCTAAAATACTATGCCAAGAATCCAATAGAGATGACAGTTCCTCAATTTGAGTCTCTGTTTTTGTTTTATTCCTAGTTGCAAGTCGCATCCCAAACCATTTTGGGAACTCTTGGTCAATTCCCTCTCAGGGCATAAAAGACTAAAGGAGAAACATTTTTTATTTCTGTGAGATGCTACAAGCTTGTTTAGGAATAAATAAGATGACCAAATTATCCATCTGATCCCGAGGCATGGTTTCGTAAATTGGACCCTTAATCCAAAGGTTGCATTGCTTCAAATTGAGAAATTCACTAGTTGACAAAATAAATGATTAAGGAAACTTTTGAGGCATGGAATCCATGAGTGAGGGGTGATCTAGATGAAATACTATCCCAGGAATCCATCGGAGTGGACAGCTCCTCAATCCGAGTCTTGATATTCGTTTTATGCCCAGTTGCAAGTCGCATCCCAAACCATTTTGGGGACTCTTGAACAATTGATTTTGATGGCATAAAAACCTAACGGAGAAACATTTTTTAGTTCCATGAGATGTTGCAATATTTTTTAGGCATGGAATAGGTGACTATATTTTCCATCTTCTCCCGAGGAACGAGTTTGTAAATTGGACCCCTTAATCCAAATGTTTGTTTGCTTCAAACTAAGCAAAACACTAGTTCTCAATATCAATGAGTAAAGAAACTTACGAGGCATGGAACCCGGGAGTGAGGGGTGCTCTAGCTGAAATCCCATCCTAGGAATCCATTGGATTCGACGGTTCCTCAATTCGAGTCTCGGTTTTCGATTTATGCCCAATTGCAAGTTGCATCCCAAACCATTTCCGAGACTCTTGGCCAATTCCCGCTCAGGGCATAAAAGACTAATAGAGCAACATTTTTTAGTTCTATGAGATGCTAAAATATTTTTTAGGCATGGAGTAGGTGACCAAATTATCCATCTTCTCCCGAGGCATGGTTTCGTAAATTGTCCCCTTAATCCAAATGTTTCATTGCTTCAAACTAAGCAAAACACTAGTTATCGAAATCAATGATTAAAGAAAATTCCGAGGCATGACACCCATGAGTGAGGGGTGATCTAGATAAAATCCTATCCCATGAATTCATTTGGGTCGACTATTCCTAAATCCAAGCATCTATATTTGTTATATGCCCAGTTGCAAGTTGCATCCCAAACCATTTTGGAGACTCTTGGCCAATTGCTCCTGAGGGCATAAAAACCTAACAGAGCAACATTTTTGAGTTCTGTGAGATGTTGCAAGATTTTTTAGGCATGGAATAAGTGAATATATTTTCCATCCACTCCCGAGGCACAGTTTCACAAATTGGACCCTTAATCCAAATGTTTGTTTGCCTCAAATTGAGAAAAACACTAGTTCTCGAAATCAATGAGTAAAGCAACTTCCGAGGCATGGCACCCAGGAGTGATGGGTGATCTAGCTGAAATATTATCCTAGGAATCTATTGGAGTTGACAGTTCCTCAATCGGAGTCTCGGTTTTCATTTTATGCCCAGTTGCAGGTCGCATCCCAAACCATTTCGGGGACTCTTGACAATTCATCCTCGGGGCATAAAATCCTAACGGAGAAACATTTTTTCACTCCATGAGATTTTTCATGCTTTTTTAGGCATGGAATAGGTGACCACATTTTCCATCCACTCTCGAGACATGGTTTCGTAAATTGGACCCCTAAATCCAAATGTTGCATTGCTTCTTACTAAGCAAAGCACAAGTTATCAAAATTGATGAAAAACACAAAATCTGAGGGGTTGGAACCAGGAGTGAGGGGTGCTCTAACTAAAATACTATGCTAGGAATCCAACATAGATGATGGTTCCTCAAATCGAGTCTCGATTTTGTCTTTATGCCCAGTTGCAATTCACATCCCAAACCATTTTGGGGACTCTTTGCCAATTCCCTCTCAGGGCATAAAAGACTAATGAAGAAACATTTTTCATTTTCATGAGATGATGCAAGGTTGTTTAGGCATGGACTAGGTGACCAAATTATCCATCCCCTTCTGAGGCATGGTTTCATAAATTGGTTCCTTAATCCAAATGTTGCATTGCTTCAAACTAAGAAAAACACTAGTTGTCAAAATCAATGATTAAAGCAACTTCTGAGTTATGGCACACGTGAGTGAGGGGTGCTCTATATGAAATCCTATCCCAAGAATCCATTGGAGTCAACGGTTCCTCAATCCAAGTCTCGATATTCATTATATTCACAGTTGCAAGTCGCATCCCAAACCATTTCAGGGACTCTTGGCCAATTGCTCCTGAGGGCATAAAAACCTAACATAGAAGAATTTTTGAGTTCCATAAGATGATGAAAGTTTTTTTAGGAATGGACTAAGTGAATATATTTTCCATACGCTCTCAAGGAACAGTTTCCTAAATTTGACCCCTTAGTCCAAAAGTTGGTTTTCTTTAAACTGAGCAAAACACTAGTTATGAAAATCAATGAGTAAAGCAACTTTTGAGGCATGGAACCCAGGAGTGAGGGGTTCTCTAGCTGAAATCCTATCCTAGGAATCCATCGGAATCAATGGTTCCTCAAGCCGAGTCTCTATTTTCATTTTATGCCCAGTTGCAAGTAGCATCCCAAACCATTTTGGGGACTCTTGGAAATTCATACTCGGGGCGTAAAATTCTAATGGAGAAACATTTTTGAGATCCATGATATATTTCATTATTTTTTAGGCATGGAATAGGTGACCACATTGTCCATCCACTCCTGAGGCATGGTTTCATAAATTGGACCACTAAATACAAATGTTGCATTGCTTCTTACTGAGCAAAGCACTAGTTATCAAAATCAATGAAAAAGACAACTTTTGAGGGGTTCTCTAACTAAAATCCTATGCCAGGAATCCAACAGAGACGACATTTCCTCAAACCGAGCTTCGGTTTTCAATTTATGCCCAGTTGCAAGTCACATCCCAAACCATTTTGGGGACTCTTGGCCAATTCCCGATCAAGACATAAAAGACTAACATATCAACATTTTTGAGTTCTGTGAGATGTTTCAAGATTGTTTAGGCATGGACTAGCTGACCAAATTATCCATACACTCCTGAGGCATTATTTCGTAAATTTGACCCTTAATCCAAATGTTGCATTGCTTCAAACTGAGCAAAACACTAGTTGTTGAAATCAATGATTAAATCAACTTCTGAGGCATGGAACCCATGAGTGAGGGGTGATATAGATGAAATCCTATCCTAGGAATCCATCGTAGTCGATGGTTCCTCAATCTAAGTCTCGATATTCGTTATATGCCCAGTTGCAACTTGCATCCCAAACCATTTTGGGGACTCTTGGCCAATTGCTCCCGAGGGAATAAAAACCTAATAGAGCAACATTTTTGAGTTCTGTAAGGTTCTTCAAGATTTTTTAGACATGGGCTAGGTGAATTTATTTTCCATTCTCTCCCAAGGCATGGTTTCATAAATTGTACCCTTAATCCAAATGTCGGTTTGCTTCAAACTGAGAAAAACACTAGTTCTCGAAATAAATGAGTAAAGCAACTTTCGAGGCATGGAACCCAAGAGTGAGGGGTGCTATAGCTAAAATCCTATCCCAGGAATCCATCGGAGTCGATGGTTCCTCAATCCGAGTCTCGGTTTTCATTTTATACCGAGTAGCAAGTCGCATCCCAAACCATTTCAAGGACTCTTGGCAATTCATCCTCGGGGCATAAAATCCTAACGGAGCAACATTTTTGAGCTCCATGAGATTTTTCATGCTTGTTTAGGAATGGACTAGATCACCACATTTTCCATCCACTCCTGAGGCATGGTTTCATGAATTGGACCCCTAAATCCAAATGTTGCATTGCTTCTTACTAAGCAAAGCACTAGTTATCGAAATCGATGAAAAAAACAACTTCTGGGGGGTTGGAATCGGGAGTGAGGGGTTCTCTAGCTAAAATCCTATAACAGGAATCCAACAGAGATGACGATTCCTCAATCTGAGTCTCGATTTTCGTGTTATGCCCAATTGCAAGTCACATCCCAAACCATTTCGAGGACTCTTGGCCAATTCCTGCTCATGGCATAAAAGATTAACGAAGAAACATTTTTGAGTTTTGTGAGATGCTGCAAGCTTGTGTAGGCATGGAATAGGTGACGAAATTGTCCATCCTCTCTTGAGACATCATTTCATAAATTGGACCCTTAATCCAAATGTTGCATTGCTTCAAACTACACAAAACACTAGTTGATGAAATCAATGATTAAAGCAACTTCTGAGGCATGGCACCCATGAGTGAGGGGTTATCTAGATGAAATGTTATCCCAGGAATTCATTGAAGTGGATGGTTCCTCAATCCAAGTCTAGATATTCATTTTATGCCTAGTTGTAAGTCACATCCCAAACCATTTCAGGGACTCTTGGTCAATTTCTCTTGATGGCATAAAACCTAACGGAGCAACATTTTTGAGTTCCATGAGATGCTGTAAGATTTTTTAGGCGTGGAATAAGTGACTATATTTTCCATCTGATCCCAAGGCATGGTTTCATAAATTGGACCCCTTAATTGAAATGTTGTCTTGCTTCAAACATAACAAAATAGTAGTTCTTGAAATCAATGAGTAAAGAAAATTCTGAAGCATGGAACCTAGGAGTGAGGGTTTCTCTAACTGAAATCCTATCCCAGGAATCCATTGAAGTCAACATTTACTCAATCCAAGTCTCGATTTTCGTTTTATGCCCAGTTGCAAGTCGCATCCCAAACCATTTCGGGGACTCTTGGAAATTCATCCTCGGGGCATAAAATCCTAATAGAGAAGTATTTTTGAGCTCCATGAGATTCTGCATTCTTATTTAGGCATGGAATAGGTGACCACATTTTCCATCCACTCTCAAGGCATGGTTTTGTAAATTGGACCCTTAAATCCAAATGTTGCATTTCTTCTTACTCAACAATGCACTAGTTATCGAAATCGATGAAAAAAACAACTTTCGAGGGGTTAGAACTAGGGGTGAGGGGTGATCTAGCGAAAATCCTATTCCATGAATCCAACAGAGATGACAGTTCCTCAAACTGAGTCTCAATTTTCTTTTTATGCACAATTGAAAGTCGTATCCTAAACCATTCCAGGGACTCTTGGCCAATTCCCACTCAGGGCAAAAAAGACTAGCGGAGCAACATTTTTGAGTCTTGTGAGATGATAGAAAGTTGTTTAGGAATGGAATAGGTGACCAATTATCCATCCAATCTCGAGGAATGGTTTCGTAAATTGGACCCCTTAATCAAAATGTTGCATTGCTTCAAACTGAGCAAAACACTAGTTGTCGAAATCAATGAGTAAAGAAACTTCTGAGACATGGCACCCAAGAGTGAGGGGTGCTCTAGCTGAAATGTTATCCCAGTAATCCATTGGAGTGGACGGTTACTCAATCTGAGTCTTGATATTTGTTTTATGCCCAGTTGCAAGTCGCATCCCAAACCATTTCAGGTACTCTTGGCCAGTTGCTCCTAATGGCATAAAAACTAACTAAATACATGTCTCTGTCAACTAACTACTATATCTTACTGCATTGAAAAAATACTGCACCAATTTCAACTGCACATTGAGTTCAACAACCACTACTTCCTACATAAAAATGTGGGTTGCACTATTGTTAACCATCACCATAAATATCTTATTCTTCAACCTGGATTGAACAAAACTAATATTTTTATAGTTCTACTCTTGGCTTGAAAAAAACTAATATTTGTATAGTTCTACTCTTGTATTGAACAAAAATAATATTTGTATAGTTATACTCTTGGCTTTCCTTAGACATATTTCCAACTAAATCACCCAATATTTGCAACACACCAACTGATGGTTGGATTTCTTACTCCATAGCATTGACCCTCATCTTCAATGGACATTTCTTATAATGATTCTAATTTTCACAAATCCAACAAACAACAACCTTACTACTATTTTTTTCTTAGATCCATATGATGCTCATGGTGCTCCCCAACAGCCCCATCGCAATGAGGTGCAACCCCAAGATGTTCTTATGATTGAGGCCCATGACAATTAAATGTTTTTATATTAATCATATACTTAATAATTTTGTACTTATAAATTTTGACGTTTCAATGGAAAAGAATGTCATAGTTGATCCTCCTTGACCCGAAGTTCAGGTGAATAGGTTGGCATCCATTCCAATGATGCCGACTAGAGGACTAGGTAAATAATTACATTACAGAGTTTTTTTTTAATATTAATGAACTACTTCAATGATATTTAAAAATTGACCATACAAATTTAATATTTTTTATTTTTGTAGGTGATGGCCCCTCACAGTAGCATCCACGCCATGGGTATGAGACAAGACATACTCAATGTGAATGGATTGAAACAACATCATTTGTTGAAGAGCAACCAGTAAACGAAGACACGAAGATGGATGAATTACTTAAGACCTGGAAAGCACAAAAGAAGACTAAAATAAATTCATGTTGTCATGTAATAATTTTATAAGACAATTAGTTGTACATTATATAGCTGAACATGTAATGATGCATATAATGCACTGATATTAGGGGTACTTTTTCATCTGATAATATACAAAAGAATATTTCTATGGCTTGTATATATCTGTGAATGTAATTTTGTTATACACTTAATGATAATTTCATATTCTCTTATAAGACTTGGTATATATTGATTCAATACTTCTTGATTCAAGACGTGAGAATGCAAGCAAGACCTGGTGCCTTGTGCTTGGGCTATGGAGTCTAAGCAACAAATAGAACTTTAATATGAAATATGCAACTTCCAAAATCTTGTGACATGATATATGAAACTCTGAAAGTATTGTGACATGTGACAAACATCTTTTTCCAAGCAATGTGCAAGCTTTAAACTTGGTGCAACATGCAATTTTTTTTTTTTGGGAAGATGCAATAAATAAAAAATTTCAGTATTAAACATGAGGGGTTGGAAATGGCCATGTCATACATTTTATAATATTTTTTCAGAGCATTACCCTTCATTTCATTATGTCTTTTCATTGTGTCTCACATGACAAAGAAACAAAATCACATTGCCATTGTCAATTTATATGTGGGGGGTTATTCAAGGTTTCAAGACTTTCTTGATATTTTCCTACTTTAATCCTCTCATGGTCATGTTAATCCATATAGAGGTCCATGATATAAACACTCATTGTTATAATGTTGACATAAATTCCAATCTTCACTTTGTTGATTAGAGGGAACAATTTTGGAAACAATTTAATGTTTTTAGTTCCATGAAATTTATTTTGTTTCTTCAACAACATTAGGGATTAAACACGAGGGGTTGGAAATGGCAATGTCAAACATTTACTCTTTCACACATGTGCATCATCTCAATATTCATGTCTACAATATGTGGAGGGTTATTCAAGGTTTCATGACTTTCTTCATATTTTCATACTTTATTCTTCTCATGGTCATGTAAATCCATATAGAGGTTCATGATATAAACACTCATTGTTCTAATGCTGACATAAATTCAAATCTTCACTATGTCGATTAGAAGGCACAATAATGGCAACAATGAGAGAGTTTGACCATATGTCAACTAATTTGTCCCTTTAAAAAAACTTCATTGATGTGCAAGGGAGCATTGTGTCTATGAGAGGTCCTACATGAAAGTAAAAGAGGTCAATATGTAAAAGAGGTCCTACATATTGAAATATTGACATTTAGTTCATGAAAGTTTCCTACATATTGAAATACAAATTTAGTGGACCCAACAAACAAATTATTTACCACACCGCCTTTCGCACAAAATGACACTTCCATCAACAAATAAATAGATGGGATAGTACATTGAAGTCATTGAGCCAACACAGTGGAAACATAAGTTGACTAGGATGGAAATCCATGAAAGCATGCAGAGACAAGCCCTATTAGGGAGCCACAATAATCCTTGAAACTCCAAATAGAATGGAGAATAATTTGTTTTTCAGTGCCTCTCACAATGAGCTTCGCCAAACTTACAACTTGTGTTTTTTGTAATATATTTTATTACATATATGTGTAGTAGAATATATATGTATGTTTTATTACACATAAATTTAATAAAATATATATGTTATTACACACACACACACACACACACTGTAACACATAAAATATGTTATTATATCCCAACTCCATATTACAATACTTGACCCACATCCACCTCCAAAGATAACAATAGACTAGACCCTATAACAATAGAGACTTGTGATCCATTTGGATGATAAGGAGTATGAATTGAGACCCAATTGGACCACTTACATAAGTCATTAGATAAATAATAACATAAAGAGAAAACATTATTAACCCCATAAACACTTAACAATCAAGTGCTTCTATAACATATTTTATTTGTAGATGATCCCTTGCTAAGTTCAAATCCTGCAATAGGATTTGAACTTAGCCTCGTTGTTACTTTTTATTGCACATGTAACCAAAGTATGTCAATTCCAAGTGCCTTTGGTTGTCTTGGATGACACCATCATTTATTATCAATCCCTATGAAGCATCATCAAAGTGTAGGTTATACCAATTATGTTTTGGTGTTTGCTATTATATTGATGATGTCTTAGTGGTGATTTATCATTGTCATTAGAAACATTTTAGGGTGGGGTTACTAATACTAAAGGACTTCATTTATACATGAACTAGGTATAGTCATATAATTACAATGATACTTAAGATGATCATGATGGCAATGCCCCTCTTAATAATTAAATACACTATTTTGAATGTTTGGAACTCTTAGGTGGTTATGGTACATTAGACAAGTTCAATTTTCATTTTCATTTATAATAACCATGCAATATTTGGTGAGGGGGATCAAAATCCTAGGATGCATTTCTTCAAGGATTTACAAGGAAAATTTATACCACAATGAATTAAGGGTTCGACTTTTGTTAGTTATGTTAGGTTTTGAATCATTCAATGCTAAATAACAATTTAATTGATTCAACTAAAAAAACTTAAAAATAACATGAATTAGGTTTGATTTCATGATATGTACATGAACATATTAAAATTTTAACATCATAAATTCATATCTCACCTTTAAATATATCACAAATCCTTATTCAGGTAAATCATATAACTTGACTGTGGGATTCTAAAAAGGAATATCACTTGTCTTCCCCTACTCACCTACTAGGAAAGTCAAGGTAAAGGAGAAGTACCCTAACATACCTTATCTTCTACTAGGTTATCACCAAAACCTTACTATGAAATAATCACCAAAAACATAACTCACATACCTTCCTTATATATATCCTAACCTTCTTTAGTTATTGAAAGTATATATATGGTTCCTTAACCTAATTTCTAGTCTAATAAACCTTATTAGGTATAATGGAATGGGGTTACCCTATTATAACCTAGTTTGAGTTGCACTTACAAGTAAGCCTCCCTCTTAACACATATATCTCTTTTTATATCCAACATTATTTTGGCTCATTTAATTGTTTTATTAGATGAGGTATCACACAAACGTATGATGGATATATCCTTCTATTTAAAGCCTTGACATTACCTCCTATGTGTTATCGAAAACTCTATCCAGGACCGTCATAAAACTGTAGAAGTATTCCACTGTCAATGGTGATTAAAGAGTTGATGTCTTGCAATGTTTTTATGAAACCTTGTTTTCCACATCCCATAGAAGCCAAAATATGTTAAGGAATTCCAAAGGACCTTGTAATTAGTCCAATCGTTGCCTCCTTTCACTATCATATGAAGGCTTGTTAACCATATTTTGTTGTGGTGTTTACATGTCTTTTGTCTTGGTTGGTTGAGCACAATACACTCCTACCCTAACAACCCCAAACAATCTACCCAAACAATGCAACATTTATATTGTTTTCTAGTTGAGAGGGCCAATTCATGCTACAATCATGGTTCCAAAGAATTGATATATATTGTATGATGAGAAACAAATTAATTTCTAAGTGTTGATGAATGAATGATAAGTTTGGTTAATGATATAATTTTTGTGCCTTGACATATAATAATGAAATTTGCTAATCTGGTAGCATTTTATTTCTTCTAAAGTTATTACATTGAGCTCGTTGCCTTATTCTCTCTTTAAAATAGTGACACTTCATGTGTTTCATGGCATATACTTATTGAATAGATGCAAACTTATATTGGTTATGAACTTGTTACAATGATGCTCTATTTCATTTCTATCATAAATACCCAATTTCATTCTTAAATGTTTCATAAGTACTTGTTCATGCTTCACTTCTTGCACATATGAAATTTTCTAAATGACGACTATCTTGTGAATGAATATGTATTTTTTACTTAGAAATTTTCACCCTGAACATTGTATATTGCTTCATCACTAATTATGAGTAATGATGCATTGGTGTGTTGTGTTTAATAAAGTAAGTGTTTTCCTTCCAAGTATTCATTGAGAATTTTATTCTCTTACTTTTCTTGAAGCATCAGTTTAGGGAAGTCAACCCAAGTCAAAAAAATTCCTTGTCCTCACCTATCTAGAAATGCAATGATAGTACTTAGTATTATTTCCCTAGGAAAACCCTCCTTATGTTAGAAGCCATGGCCTTGCCCAACTGGATTCCCACAAGCTTTGGACTTAGAATGATATTTCTAAATATTCCCAATAAATGGAATGGACCTTCTTTTTAAAGATTCCCACAAGATTTGGAATGTGGATAATATTTAAAGATTAATAAAACCAACTGTGATGAAAATCCATGAATGCATCTAGAGAAAAACCTTCTTAGGGAGCCATACAAATCCTAAAAATTCTGAGTAGAATAGAGAAGCCTTTGTTTTTCAATGCCTCTCGTGATGATCTTATCCAACCTTACAACTTATATGTTTAGTAAATATCACACTTATAAATATATTTGATATGTATATGCTATCTATTTTAATAACATATCCATATCAAATATATATTGTTACATATATATATCTTTTGATTGACTCATTGAATTTCTCCTATGCCAAACATTCATAAAAATATGTTATTTTCACTATGTTAAGGGATTCTACAACTAGAACTTGTATCTATTGGACAAGACATCTTCTCTATATGTATTAGTATAACCATAAAAAAACCCAATTTAATGGAGCATTCTTCCTCCTAGGTTAATGCCCCCTTGAATGTGAAAATAAGACCTTCAGACAATTCTTTCAACAAAAGGCATTCTCTATTCTAGAATACTTGAATTTTTTAATATAGATGAGGGAATATTGAGATGAATTGATAGAATAGCTATAAATATCTAAGGGTAACTCTTGATTGGATGTGACACTCCATATTTCTACTCTTGAAATCAAAACTAGATGGTGCTTGATCACATGCAGAGCGATGTACCCATACGTTATTTACTTCAATGAATTTCCCTTTGTGAAATGTTTTCAAGAATATAATGAACTTCATAGCCTATAATATTCTTCCAATACATGCTCCCTTTCTTCAAAAATAAAATATTATTTTTTTTGCTCAAAAATAAAATTTTAATTTTTTTTTTAAATAAATCGTTTTCGTCGCAATTTCGACACACTATAGAAATCTTGCGATGATTTTTCTATACAAACCACAAAAGTGTTCGTATAAATTGCAACAAACCATAGAAATCATGTGATGATTTCACTATACAAATCACGACAATTTTCGTCTCAATTGCAACGATCGATAAAATTTTTGTGACGAACTTGATGTACAAACCACAAAAATTGTATAGCAATTTCGTCGCTATATACCTTGTGTTTGTCGTAATCATGAAGAATTATTCGAAATCTGATTTGTCTCAATTTTTTCACTTACTTTGCCTATATTGTTGAGTGTTCGACGATTTCCCTACTGTGTCACTCTTTCGACGAATTCTTTACTTAGTCATATTGGCGACGGTATATATTTTTTTTTCACAACTGTGACAATGCCCCTAATGTCATCTCTCTTGCGATGTTAATCAAGGTTTTCCTCGCATTCCATGTCACATGAAACGACATTTGGGAAACTCAAGATTCGTCACAATATCCAGGACATAACATCGCAAGAGCGTCGAAATAGTCGTCAGAAAATGACCCAAATTTGCTAGTGCTAGAATCTGCATGCATGCAGAAACAAATAGATCTAATGAATCATATACTTCATCAAAATAACCTTGGATATCGCACTCCCAAGGGTTCCAAGAAGAAGATGCCAAAAGATCAGAATCCAAAGAAAGGCAATTCTAGCCATGCCTTGATTTCCATCAACTCCTCTCTCAATGCTTGGATCATAGATTAAGGAGAATCACATCACATGGCTTCCCCAAAAGTAGTCTATTCTTCATTGGGTGCATGAAAAGGTACTCCTATTTTGATGGGGAACAACTCTCCTATCAAGGTCACTGACAAAGGAAGGGTTGGACTCACCAATGGAAGCTTCGAGAATGTGATGCACGTTCCCAAACTTTCCATCAATATTATCTCTATGTATCAGATGAAGAATTTCAGCATCGGAAAGAAATTCATATTCACACCTAATTTAGTGGACATATATGACATGAAAATCAATTTGAGGGTTGCTACCGGTGAGGTAAATCATCATTCTAGATTGTATACATTTTTTTAATTTATTCAACCATATATTCCTTTACTTCTTACCCATGTTGATGAAAGTAGTACGATATGGAAGGAAAGGTTTGGGCATTTGGATTTCAGATATATGAAAAACATTAGCAAGAAAATATTTGTTTATGGTGTACCAGACATCCATTTCTCCAAAGGAATCTATGAGGGATGTGTTCTTGGAAAACACCCTCAAGAGAAATTTGACAAAGGAAAGGCTCAGGGAGCTTCCTCTCCTTTAGATATGATCCATAGTGATCTCATGGGCCCTTTTCCACATCCATCAATAAACAAAGAGAGGCATGTTCTCATTTTTGTTGATGATTTCTCACGTTTCACATGGATTTACTTTCTCGGGAAAAAACTAGAGGCCTTTCAACACCTCCAAGATTTCAAATCTTTGGTTGAGACACAGTCCGGAAAGAAAATAAAATTCCTCCAAACTGATAATGGGGGAGAGTATGTCAATCATGAGATCCTGAATCTTTGTCATGAGGCATGGATTCAGTTTCATCACACAATTCCCTATACTCTGGAGAAAAATAGGGTTTGTAGGTGGAAAAACAGATCTCTAAAAGAGATGGAATCTTGCATGTTGCATGCAAAGTCACTTCCATAGAGATTATGGGTTGAGGAACTTAATTGTGAAAACTAAATCCAAAACAGGTCTCCCAATATATCTGTCAAGGATAAGACCACCTACGAGGCTTGGAGAAACCTCAAACCGAAAGTGACCCACTTTCATATTTTTGATTCATGTGCATGGGACTATATTCCCTCTAAAAATAGGAAGGTAGTTGATCCATAGATCACACAGTGCATCTTTGTTGGATACCCAAACAATGTGAAGGGATACATAATTATTGATCTTTCCTTCGACCAGATCATCATTGAGCGAAGTATCCAATTCGAGGAAAGTGTCTTGCATGCACCTCAACAACCACATGTAGACACCTACATTCTTCCACTTCTCCGCTATGATGATCATGCACATGCCAAATCTTCTTCAGGCGAGAGTTATGAATCATAGGATTCATATGATCTATATATAGATTTAGTATATTCAGATGCAAAATCAATGCATCCAGATGTAGATGCATAGCCATAGAAAATTCCCAAGTGGGCCTAGACTACTCTTCAAGATGCAAGGGATATTGTTGGTGTTCCAGCCGATAGTAGGAGGACTCGATCTGATTTTG
>JASDQU010736527.1:0-14560 GCA_032191745.1 Picea mariana
GCATTTGAAACCCTGAAACCCTGAATCCTGAAATCCTGAAATGTTGGTTCCACATCCTTTTCACCTTTTTAGAATTCGGGAGTGTTCGTGTGTTGTTGTTTGTTTTTTTTGAAAACCGTGAAACCTCGAACCCCGAAATTCCGAAATGTTAGTTCCACGTTCCTTTTCGCAATTTCAGGAATTGTTTGTGTTTGATGTTTTGGCTTTTGAAGTCACAGGATTCTGAACCCCGAAATACCGAAATGCGGGGCTCACCTTTCCTTTTTCGCATTTCTGAAGTTCGTATATGTTGAAGTTTGGGGCACTTGAACTCACGAAGTTCTGAACCTTGAAACGCCAAAGCGCTAGTCCAACCTTCCCTTTGTTTTGCATTTCATAGGTTTGTATCTATTGATGTTTGGCTTCTGTACTCACGAAATCCTGAACTCCGAAATCCCGAAATGCTAGTCACTTTTCGCGATTTCAGGAGTTGTTGTGTGTTGATGTTATCCGTTGTATTCGTGAAATTTCGAACTCCGAAATCCCGAAATGTTGGTCACTTTTCGCGATTTCGAGAATTGTTGTGCGTTAATGTTGGCTGTTGTACTCACGAAATCCCGAACTCCAAAATCCCAAAATGCTGGTCACTTTTCGTGATTTCGAGAATTGTTGTGCGTTGATGTTGGCTGTTGTACTCACGAAATCCCGAACTCCGAAATCTCGACATGTTGGTTACTTTTCACGATTTCGGGAGTTGTTGTGTGTTGATTGGAGAATCTTCCTCCCGATTAGAGGTATGGAAGTAACAGACCTATTTACAAGTCTCTCGTATAATCAAATCTGTGCTGGTGTTATAGACATCATCAAATAAGAAAATATTGGTAATTTTTACAAGACTTTAAATAACATTGAAGGGAGGAGTATACACTCATTGTATAATTGAGTAGGAAGTTTTAGGTTGCATAGTAAAGATAATCAATGATAGTAAGGTCTCTAACAAACTTTCAAACTCAAGCTTTATAACAAAAGACTTAATTTCTTGAATCTCGAAACTATGCAAGGATAATTGTACAAACAATTTTTTTTTTTTTTTGTGACAGTTTTTGAGGTACATTGCAGTATTTATCGATGATATTCTGGTCTATTCTAAAACGAAGGAAGAAAATGATGAACACTTAATAATAGTTCTACAAACGTTGAGGAAACACAAACTATATGCCAAATTTGACAAGTGTGACTTTTATCAAAAGGAAATACAATATCTAGGACATGTAATTTCAGCAGAATGCATTGTTGTAGACCCGAAGAAGATAAAAGCCATTATGGAATGGCTAGTACCTAAGGATGTCGAAGATATCCGGTCATTCATGTGAATCACCGGATATTATCACATATTTATGGAAGGGTTTTCCAAGATAGCCTACCCTATCACGTCATGACAAAAGAAAGGGACCAAGTGTAATAAACCTCAAAACTGTCAAATAATTTTTTTTTTGATTTTTATTTTTATGCATTCACCTTTGAATGGGTTCGTCATTAAAAGTAAAAGAGTCCTAGATGACGTCGGATAGAATTAATACCCAACTTAAACATCTGAAACAATATTACAAGATGTGCTTACTCCGTGTTCCACAACTCACTTACAGTCCTGCAAATTATGTTTACTTTCATATCGATATAAGAATTATATATCCATATAATTGGCTTACCACTATGAAGGATTTTGGGGACTTATATCCATAATCCTTATCCGTAACATTAACCACTTGATCAAAGAATTCATGTAATAAGAATAAAGGTGAAGGGGCGGGTTATACCCCTCTGCAAAATGTTTGAATTAATAAGGATGTGGTTGGGGTAAGTGCTTCACGGTTTAATATCGATGTTACGATTATTTTGAAACCAATAGCCCGTGCTAGCAGTTCGTTGACTCCACCTATTCCATACGAAACTCCAACTAAGCGTTGCATTAACGAGGTTAGTGTTGGTTAGGGTTATAACTTCCCTTAAATGCGCAGGTGATTCTTTAATCCATACCCCGTTAATTGAATGGGTAGGAACAAGTTAGTCGAGAGTTAAACCCTAGCCAGGCCCTTAATGGACCATGGTGTGTGCGAGAGTCGAGGCCATCCCCTAACCCTTTGTCCACTGTGGATGTGCCAAGTTTCCTTCTTCACATGGCCGACCCTTCTTTAGTACCAGCAACATTTAATCTATGCGGTAAGGTTTTCTTTGGGTTATAATGGTTTCATTTCTGTAATGCATAGGTTCTCAGAGAATTTGGTTCTGCGACTCTATAATCTTGTTGAAGGAAAAAAAATGACTGGGGAACTTCCTTGATGGAGGCGATTTCTTTCACCCAACCACCTAGTAAGATTCATGTTATCACTGTAACATTTGACTATTAGTAAGTTACTTCCTCATTACTAAAACTCAAAACAAGCATTCTGGTTTTTTTCTCACTACTAGTAAGTAGCTTTACTTATCACACTCCTACCCGAAAGGCTCAATACTTCGTTCTCTTGTTTTCTTGGGGTTTCCGAGGGTTATTCATAAGTAGTATGCTTTTATGCTTGTCGTTCCCACTTTCCTTTGCTGTGTTGTATCATTGTTTGGGGAGCCATACTGTAATGAATTTTAGTTTACCGAGGTTAGCGAACTATCAGATGGTCGGCTTTGACAACGATATCTGTCGTGTTTGCGTATTCTCTGTATAACGATTGAATATCATTTCGTTATCCTGGCTCTGTCTACTCACCTCTATGAGTTCTTTCGATTGTACCCTGCCCTCATCAAAATCCCATAACCCCACTGAGAAGAATGAATAACCGTTCATTAATTTCTTCTGTAGAACCCGAATTAGCGATACTTCTCTGGTTCGAAATTCCTATATCATGCCACAAACAATGGTTTGCGGGCTTTGTATGGTCTTCGCCGTAGTTTTACCATAGGGAGAAGGTTATCTATCTTAATCCATGTTTAAATTAATTTTTTCTTTTTTCTTTAAACAGGTTCCTGTGTTTAAAGAAAATAGGCATCCTCATATTATCAGTGTATGGGCTTACAAAATTCATGTTTAATATATTCTCTGTGACTCGTTTGTTCCTCTGAATAATTGTATTAAAATTGTCCTTTGTTTAAAGTTTGCCCAATTTGATGTCGGAACTCCTGTACATTTATGAAAAACACATTTCTTGTAAAACCCATCTCTTTGTACTAGATATTGTAACTAATGATGGGGCCATGTTTGATGCGAGGGTACCCATCAGCTTGATCACATTTGCTCCTCCCCTTTCGGTCTAACGACGGTCGTGATTCGAAGTGAAAGCCTACCTATGGCAAATCGAATATAAGTAATAGTTTATACCCAATCATTATCTTGTATGTTTGATAAAAAAGTTCAAGTTTCGAAAAGACCTCTATTCTATGACTAATTTCAATGCCTTGCTTCTTTTGTAGGCCTATGTGGAATATGGCGCTAGATCTAATTCAGGTCCTTCTCAAAAAGGTATTATGGTTTCTAACAAGAGAACTATTTGAGAGATCTGGGAAAGTCCTGGTGGTGTTGGGTTATTACCCTGACGTTCTTAGCATAAGACTGATACCCAATTTATTAGATGTACAGAATTTTGTTAAACAAGGGTTGTAAATTTATTTTCTTGTATTGAGGTTTTTCATTGTTCGTCTCTGCGTAGCGATATTCTAGACATAATATATACTGTGAAAATGCAACAAAGGTAGACTATACAGTGAATCAAATTTAATGCAATCTTTACTTGTGTCAGTTGTTGATTAACTGTTTTCATTTAAAGTAAGTCTTGTGGTTGTTATTATACGTATAGACTCCTATAAGCATACGTGGTTATATGTGTATCTATATAAATGTCTACATTAACTTAAGTTTTCCCAGCGTAAATCATTCTGTGTCATTGAAGTCAAAGGCTTCTATAGTTTTAATATCTGACCCATGACTATGAGACTGTACTGCCATAAATGAATCTAATACTCCTGAGATTTGTTTCCGGATCTCTTTAAGGGATGTGCCAATTAATAATCTGCCATAGATTTTGAATGTTGAAAGGGTAGACCACTCCAAAGGAATTTGTTGTTTCCAATTTTCTTTTTTACAGATTGAAATTCCACTACAGAACTTAGAATATAGAAATGCATAAGATCTCATGATAGATGTCAATTTCCATGATTGTACTCTCAATTCTAGCGTCTGATAAAAAGGGGTTCCAGATTTCTTTAACTTTCAAATTTCGTCGATCTTTACACATATAGCATTTCATTTGCATGTTGTTGGTGCATATGATTGGTTAGTATATAATTCGTATAATACAAGAAAAAAACGTATATCATATCAACATTTTCTGTTGTAGATAGTCCACTTCTAGTTTGTTGTGGCGCCTATACAGTTTTCCAAATGTATATATGTATAATAAATAAATACATAGGTGATCCATAAGATTCGTGATGTCTCGTATTGCAAGTTATACTAGAAGGGAAGTCTCTGCTAAGTGGCATGATTTTTTTTAATTTTAATTATAGAGATACACCTAAACGTTTTTATAGGTATAGATTTACTCAACCCCGATTGATCATAGTTAGATCTGTTTAATATGTTAGTCATAGAAATAAACATATTCCTATAATAGATATGTTCCTTTCAATCATATTTGTACACAGATAATCCTAACTAGAATTTCGATTTCAAAGTTAAACATATCCTATAGATAGATCTGCTCTTTCAAGTTCAATTGTATACAGATAATTTTTCCTAGCATTCTAGTTTTCAGGAGGAACCAATCCAGAATTTAGTCTTTGATTATAAAATCGATACCACGAATAGATGTCATACATGGAAAATTATTTCAACTTAGTACGATTAGATGCATAATATCAGTTACACACAAATCATTCAAGAACAAAGAAGGGGAAGATTTACATATTTGAACCATCTCACGGGAAGACAAAGGGAACAACCATGTTCCTCCCAACTGTAGAATAAGGCAGCCATAAACACTTCCCGATTCACCCCCTAGCCTGACCATGAATCCATGAGGACAAACTTGGAAGACTCCTCCTCAGCGATATCCTTCAATTCCAACAGATTCCTCCTCCCTCACACTCACTCCGTAGTGTTCATAACAACAATGAAAAATCAATAGTCTCCCTTCTCAGCATACTTGGCAGCATATTGCCTCCTCACATACGCTATTTATCCAAAAAAAATCCTTTTGCCTAGGTCTTTTCCCTCCCTTGGGAATTTTCACAGCTTTCTAAATCCGTGATTTTTAGGGACCGCCAATGGCCAAATCGTTGATTTCCCACTTGTAATAATCAGCCCAGAGGTAGTTCCAATAGGTTCCCCACTCATAGAGTCATGGTCAGTTGATTTCAACATGGCTATTTCATTTGTCCTCCTGTAATCAATATAAAATATTTTGTTTTCATACAAGTGTCATAGTCAAATAGTTAGTTGGTTCAAATTAGATCTCTTCCCAACAGTCATAATAACTAATTACAATTATTAAATTCAAAATTCTTAATTGCCATGAAAGGCAAAAAATTTTCAAATTTGAATTTACTAAAAATGGAATAATTTTCCAACAAATTTAAATTTCAAAAATACTGTCACATCCTTTCCCCATTTAATAAAACACTGTCCTCAGTGTTATTTCCTTTCTTAGAACAGGATTGGATGAGATCTCTACAGATCTCCCTCCAACTCCTAAGTGGACTCCTCAGGACTAAAGTGCTTCCATTTCACCTTTACCTAAGCGATGACTCCGTTCTGAAGTGTTATTTCTCTTCAGTCTAGAATACACAGGGGTTCCACCCACACCAAGTTCCAATAATCATATGACTAGGGTCATGGACATATTTTTTCAAAAAAGAAACATGAAATACATTATGAATTCTTAGATTAGCTGGGAGTGAAATTTGATATGCTACGGGTCCAATTCGAGTTAATATCTCGAAGGGCCCACAAAACCTGGGTGTCATCTTGGCACAGTTCCCTAACTTCAATGAACTTTTTCGGGCTTTGACCTTCAAATAAACATGGTCTCCCACTTGAAATTCCAAGTGTCTTCTTTTTTGATCTACATAGCTCTTATGTCTGTCCTGTGCTTCTTTCAAGTTCTGTTGAACCATCCTTACCATGTTCTCCATTTCTTGGAGCATTTCTAGTCCAACCATGAGTCTGTCAGCTGAGTTATCCTAGCTAATTGGGGTTGTAAACTTTCTATCGTGCAGTATTTCGAAAGGGCTTAGCTTCATTGAAGTTTGGTACCCATTGTTATATGCAAAATATACCAAGTGTAGATAGTCATCCCATTTGTTTGGTTTTGTTCTTACGTACATGCAGAGCACATCCTCCATGATTTGGTTTGTCCTCTCGGTCTATCCGTCTGTTTGTGGGTGATAACTCATACTGAAATTCAAATTAGTATTTAGCCTTGCAAACAATTCATTCCAAAAAGCGGATGTGATTTTACGTCTTTATCTAAAATCACCATTTTAGGAATACCATGCAGTCTAAAAATTTCTTTCATCAATATTTAAGCAATGTTTATACCTTTAAAAGTAGACTTTATAGGGATAAAGTGTGCAAACTTACTGAGTTTATCGATTACAACCATGATAGAATCATTCTATTTCTGATTTTCAGGCAAACCTGTTATAAATTCCAACAATATGGTCTCCCATTTCCATTCTGGTACCGGTAATGGTTCTAATAGGCCAGTTGGATGTTGGTGCTCGGCCTTAACCTGTTGACAATCTTGGCACCTAGCCAAGTATTCTGTTGTTTCTCCCTTAATATTAGGCCAGTAAAATAGTTTTCTAAGTGTTGTTAATTTTTTCTGGTATCCTGGATGGCCCAAATATGGTTTCTTATGCACTTCGTCCAAGACTATTAATTTTATCTCTAATGAATCTGGTATGTAGAGTCTGTTTTTAAATCGTAATAGTCCCTTATTGTCGATACTTAGTTCTGGTTTATCTGAGTTTGTGGTACTATTTTGTAATTCTTCCATTATCTTAGTGTAATTTTCGTCATTAATACCTGTCGTTCTTATTCTTTGTTCTAGATCACTTTTTGCCCTGCTGATATTTATCTGAAATAACCCATGGACTCTTCTGCTTAAAATGTTTGCTACCTTATTTTCCTTGCCCTTGATATGTCTGGCTTTGAAGTCGAAATCTCTCAATAAGGCTAGCCATCATGCTTTCCTTGCATTAAGATCTGGTTGGCTAAACAAATATTTGACACCGCTATTATCTTTCAATAGTAGAAATCTTCTTCCCATTATGTAGTGTCGCCACATTTTTCAGGCATGTATTACCGCTGCCAATTGTAAGTCATGAGTGACATAATTTCGCTCATTTTCTTTTAATTTTCGGGACTCATAACAAATAACGTGTCCTTCTTGAGTTAGGACACCACCTAGTCCTTCTTTACTTGCATCAACACATATGGTGAAGTCTTTATCTGGGTCTACTACTTTCAATATGGGTACAGTTGTCAATAATTCCTTCAGCTTGTTAAAACTGTCTTGACACTTCCCTAACCAGTTAAACTTGATCCCTTTCTTTTGTAATGACGTGATAGGGTAGGCTATCTTGGAAAACCCCTCTATATATCTGTGGTAATATCAGGTGATTCCCATGATTGACCGAATATTTGCTACATCCTTAGGTACCGGCCATTCCATAATGGCTTTTATCTTCTCTGGGTCTACGACAATGCCTTCTGCTGAAATTACATGTCCTAGATATTGTATTTCCTTTTGATAAAAGTCACACTTGTCAAACTTGGCATACAATTTGTGTTTTTTCAATGTTTGCAAAACTATTCTTAATTGATCCTCATGTTCTTCCTTCGTTTTAAAATAGACCAAAATATCGTCGATAAATACTACTACGAACTTGTCTAAGTACTGGATGAAAATACTGTTCATCAGGCACATAAACATGGCTCATGTGTTAGTGAGACCAGAAGGTATGACTATAAATTCATAGTGTCCATATCTTGTTCGAAAAGTTGTTTTGTTTATGTCCTCATCCTTTATCCTAACTTGATGATAATTGGATCGTAAATCCAACTTTGAAAAGATCTTGGCCCCACCTACTTGGTCAAACAGATCATTTGTCCTTGGTAAGGGGTATTTTCTCTTAATAGTCATTTTGTTCAGTTGTTTATAATTGATACATAGTCTTAGAGTATCGCCTTTCTTTTTCACAAAGAGGACTGGTGCCCCCCATGGTGAAACACTCGGTCTGATATACTCTTTATCCAACAATACCTGTAATTGTACTTTTAATTCTGTCAGTTCTGGTAGACTCATTCAGTAAGGTGCTTTTGAGATAGGGGATGAACCCGGTAGTAGGTCTATGGAGAAGTCTATTTCCCTTCTAGGAAGTAATTCTGGTATCTCATCCATAAACATGTCTCTAAAATCACATAGGACAACAAAGTCTTCTAACTTTGGCTTATCTTCTTTTTCTAACAGGTTCATTACTTAGAGGGCATAAACTTGACATCCCTTTCTCATACATTTCTTGAGTTGCATCGCTCAAAATTGTCTGACTGATACAGGTTTTGGTATACCTTGGGCTATTCTAGTAGTGCCAAAATTGTCTTTATAGTTAAGTAACTTTGTATAACAATCTAGTACTGCTTTGTGCTACTCCAACCAGTCCATCCCGATAATCACATCGTAAGATCCTAGTGGTATGATGTTCAAATTTGTCCTTATATTTTGACCATCTAAGTTGAACTCAAAATCAGAAATAAATTCAAATACTTTCCTTTTTGTTCCTGTTGCTAGTTGTACCATCCATGATTTTGCGTGTTTTGGTTTCTTAAGATTGTTTGACTCTACTGCATCAGGAGTAACATAACTAAACGTAGCTCCAGGATCAATTAAGACAAAAATTCGAGAGTTGTTAATTTTACCTTTGATCTCTACCACCGAGGACTGGTGGTCATCTTGTCGGCCATCTATGGCTGCATTTATCCGATGCAGGCTTTTGCCCATGTTTCCCACCATAGAGGCTTCCTGTAAATTATGAATAGAAGTTATGCTTGCTGAATTTAAATGTGGACAGTTCCTGATTAGATGAGGCTCTCCACATTCCCAACACTTTAATGGCTTGCGGAGGCTGTCCCCAAACTTCTTTGTTCCTAGGTTTACCAGTTTACCACTGCCTTGCGTATTCGGATGATTGGAGTGATAATCCTTTCTCAGAGAACCTTTTGTTGTATTTCGATAAGGACTTGGCTGGTATCCCTTCTTCCGTTGGTTCATTCGATCTTGTTTCTTATCCTTCCAGGCTTTGGGAAACTCTGCCTGCTGCTTATACTGGTCATAGCACATTTGTGCTTACCTGAATACTTCACACAAGGATTTGGGGTTGTCAAACTCAATTCCATCCATGTAGGACTGTGGTAAATAGCTTAAGAACCGTTGGATTTTTACCTTATCCTCTCGGATGTACGATACGAACCTTAGTAGTTCCAAAAAATTATTTATGAGGTCCTCCATCGTCATCTGTCTGAGTTGTAACTCGTAAAATTCTTTCATTTTCCTTTCATAATAGCTTTCAGAAAGGTATTGTTTCTTGAAATACTTCTTAAAGTCGGACCATTCCATCTGTTTGTCCTTTAGGCTCTTGGCCAATTTCAGGTCTTGCCACCAAATGTTGGCCTTCACTTTCAGATTTTAGATGGCCATTCTGACCTTTATATTACTGGAATAGTTATAGATCTAGAAGTATTTTTTTATGTCCAGCAACCATGCCTCAGCTTCTTCTTCTGTCCTGGATTCTCCATCAAAGGTAGCTAGTTTAATCTTTTTAAATTCTCCTTCAAGGTGGTTTATTTGTTTTCTTTTCCTGTCTGTTTTAGTTTTGTCCTCAGTTGAGGGTGTACCTTCAGACGAACTGTCTCCTTTTTCTATTTCAGGCCCAGAATTCTTGGAGACCCTTTTGCTGACCTCTTCATCGTGGTTATCATCCTTTGGGCTTTTCTTGGTCACTATACTGCGTAGAAGGACTTCATTTATCTCTTGTTTTTCTTGCTATTCTTCTTTCTCATTCTCTGCTTTGAAAACTTGTAGCTCAACAATAAGATTCCTCATTGTTTCCAGTACTTCCATAGGAGAGCTTCTGTTACTATTCTTTTTTGGATATCCATGAGGTCCCTGTGCTGGATTTCCTTCCATCCTGATTTTTGCATCATCCTGAGATGCCATAATTAACACGAAATAGGAAAAAAATAAAAATTGTTTGTACAAAGGAGTTTTGTTAGTTTAGCATCAGTAAGAAAATATATATATATGCCAAAGCTCTAGTGTGGCCCTATTCAAGGCCCAGTGTTGTAAACTCTTCTCTGATACCATATGTAATAAACCTCAAAATTGTCAAATAATTTTTTTTATTTTTATTTTTATGCGTTCACCTTTGAATGGGTTCATCATTAAAAGTAAAAGAGTCTTGGCTGACATCGGCTAAAATTACTACCCAACTTAAACCTTTAAAAAAATATTACAAGATGTGCTTACTCCACATTCCACAACTCACTTACAGTCCTGCAGATTATGTTTACTTTCATATCGATATAAGAATTATATATCCATATAATTGGCTTACCACTATGAAGGATTTTTGGGACTTATATCCCTAAGCCTTTTGTGTAACATTAACCACTTGATCAAAGAATTCTTGTAATAATTATAAAGGTAAAGGGGTGGGTTATACCCCTCTATGAAATATTTGAATTAATAATGATGTGGTTGGGGTAAGTGCTTCCCGGTTTAATATTGATGTAACGATTATTTTGAAACCAATACACCTTGCTAGCATCTCTTTGACTCCACCTGTTCCATATGAAACTCCAACTAAATGTTGCATTAACGAGGTTAGTGTTGGTTAGGGTTAAAACTTCCCTTAAATGAGCAAGCGCTTCTTTAATTCATAACCCATTAATTGAAAGGGTAGGAACAAGTTAGTCGATAGTTAAACCCTGGGCATGCCATTAATGGACCATGGTGTGTCCGAGAGTCGAGGCCATCACCTAAACCTTCATCCACTGTGCATGCGCCAAGTTTCCTTCTTCACATGGCTGACCCTTCTTTCGTACCAGCAACATTTAATCTATGAGGTAAGGTTTTCTTTGGGTTATAGTGGTTTCATTTCTGTAATGCGTAGGTTCTCAGAGAATTTGGTTTTGCGACTCCGTAATCTTGTCGAAGGAGAAAATATGACTGGGGAACTTCCTTGATGGAGGCGATGTCTTTCACCCAAATGTTTTGTAATATTCATGCTATCACTGTAACATTTGACTGTTAGTAAGTTACTTCCTCATTACTGAAACTCAAAAGAAGCATTCTGGTTTTTTCCTCACTATTGGTAAGTAGCTTTACTTATCGCACTCCTACCCAAAAGGATCGATACTTTGTTCTCTTGTTTTCTTGGGGCTTCCTAGGGTTATTCGTAAGTAGTATGCTTTTATGCTTGTCGTTCCCACTTTCCTTCGCTGTGTTGTATCATTGTGTGGGGAGCCATACTGTAATGTATTTTAGTTTACCGACGTTAGCGAACTGTCAGATGGTCGGCTTTGACAACGATAGCTGTCGTGTTTTGGTATTCTCTGTATAAAAATTAAATATCTTTTCCTTATCCTGGCTCTGTCTACTCACCTCTATGATATCATTCGACTGTACCCTGCCCTCATCAAAATCCCATAACCCCGTTGAGAAGAACAAATAACCCTTCATAAATTTCTTCTGTAGAACCCAAATTAGCGATACCTCTCGTGTTCAAAATTCTTATATCATGCCACAGATAATGGTTTGTGGGCTTTGTATGGTCTTGGCCATGGTTTGACCATAGGGACAAGGGTATCTATATTAATGTGTGTTTAAATTAAATTTTTCTTTTTCCTTTAAACAGGTTCCTATGTTTAAAGAAAATAGGCATCCTCATATTATCAATGTATGGGCTTACGAAATTCATGTTTAATATATTCTCTACGACTAGTCTGTTCCTCTGTATAACTGTATTAAAATTTTCCTTTGTTTAAAGTTTTCTTGATTTGATGTCGAAACTCCTGTACATTTACGAAAAATGCATTTCTTGTAAAACCCATCTCTTTGTACTGGATATTGTAACTAATGATGTGGCCCTATTTGATGCGAGGGTACCCATCATCTTGATCGCGTTCTCTCCTCCCCTTTCGGTCTAACAGTGGTCTTGATTCGGACTGGAAGCCTACCTATGGCAAATCGAAGATAAGTAATAGTTTATACCCAATCATTATCGTGTATGTTTGATAAAAAAAGGTTCGAGTTTCGAAAAGACCTCTATTCTGTGACTAATTTCAATGGATCGCTTCTTTTGTAGGTCTATGTGGAAGATGGCGTTGAATCTAATTTGGGTCATGCTCAGAAAGGTATTATGGTTTCTAACAAGAAAACTCTTTGAGAGATCTAGGAAAGTCCTGGTGGTGTTGGGTTATTACCCTGGCGTTCTTGGCATAAGACTGATACCCAATTCATTAGATGTACATAATTTTGTTAAACAAGGGTTGTAAATTTATTTTCTTTTATTGAGGTTTTTCGTTGTTCATCTCTACGTAGCGATATTCCAGACATAATCTATACTGTGAAAACGCGGCAGAGGTAGACTATACAGTGAATCAAATTTAATGCAATCTTTACTTGTCTCAGTTGCTAATTAACTGTCTTCATTTAAAGTAAGTCTTGTGGTAGTTATTATACGTATAGACTCCTATAAGAATACGTGGTTATATGTGTATCTATATAAATTTCTGCATTAACTTAAATTTTCCCAACGTAAATCATTCTGTGTCGTTGAAGTCAAAGGCTTCTATAGTTTTATGATCTGACCCATGACTATGAGACTGTATTACCATAAATGAATCTAATAATCCTGAGATTTGTTTCCGAATCTCTTTAATGGATGTGGCAGTTAATAATATGCCACAAATTTTGAACGTTGAAAGGGTAGACTACTCCACAAGAATTTGTTCTTTCCAATTTTCTTTTTCACAGATTAAAATTCCACTACAGAACTTGGAATATAGAAATGCATAGGATCTCATGATAGATGTAAATTTTGATGATTGTACTCTCGATTCTAGCGTCTGATAAAAAGAGGTTCCAGATTTATTTAACTTTCAAATTTCGCCGATCTTTACACATCTAGCATTTCATTTGCATGGTGTTGGTGCATACGATTGGTCAGTATATAATTCATATAATACAAGAAAAAAACGTATATCATATCAACTTTTTCTGTTGTAGATAGTTCACTTCCGGTTTGCTGTGATGCCTATATAGTTTTCCAAATGTATATATGTATAATATATAAATACATAGGTGATCCATAAGATTCGTGTTGTCTCGTATTCCAAGTTATACTAGAAGGGAAGTCTCCGCTAAGTGGCACGATTTTTTTGAATTTTAATTATGGAGGTACACATAAACGTTTTTATAGGTACAGATTTACTCAACTCTGATTGCTCATAGTTAGATCTATTTAATATCTCAGTCACAGAAATAAAGATATGCCTATAATAGATCTGTTCCTTTCAAGCATATTTGTACACAGATAATCCTAACTAGAATTTCGATTTCAGAGTTAAACATGTCCTGTAGATGGATCTGCTCTTTCAAGTTCAATTGTATACAGATAATTTTTCCTAGCATTCTAGTTTCCAAGAGGGACCAATCCAGAATTTAGTCTTTGATTATAAACTTTATACCACGAATAGATGTCATCCATGGAAAATTATTTCAACTTAGTACGATTAGATGCATAATATCAGTTACACACAAATCATTCAAGAACAAAGAAGGGGAAGATTTACATATATGAACCAGCTCGCAGGAAGACAAAGGGAACAACCATGTTCCTCCCAACAATAGAATAAGGTAGTCAAAAACACTTTCCCGATTCACACCCTAGCCTGGCCATGAATCCATGAGGACGAACTTCGAAGACTCTTCCTCAAGAATATCCTTCATATCCAACAGATTCCTCCTTACTCACACTCACTCCGCAGTGTTCATAACAGCAAGAAAGAATCAATAGTCTCCCTTCCCATCATACTTGGTAGCATCCTGCCTCCTCACATATGCTATTTATCCCAAAAAAATCCTTTTCCTAGGTCTTTTCCCTCCCTTGGGAATTTTCACAGCTTTCTAAATCCTTGATTTTCAAGGGCTTCCAATGGCCAAATCTTTGATTTTCCACTTGTAATAATCATGCCAGAGGTAGTTCCAATAGGTTCCCCAGTCATGGAGTCATCGTCAGTTGATTTTAACATGGTTGTTCCATTTGTCCTCCTACAATCAATATAAAATATTATGTTTTCATACAAGTGTCATACTCAAATAGTTAGTTGGGTCAAATCAGATCTCTTCCCAATAGTCATAATAATTAATTACAATTATTAAATTCGAAATTCAGAATTGCCATAAAAGGAAAAAAAATTCCAAATTCGAATTTACTAAAAATGGAATAATTTTCCAACAAATTTAAATTTCAA
>JASDQU010736527.1:39241-54477 GCA_032191745.1 Picea mariana
TAAAAGATAAGACAAGCAATCACTAACTATTTCGAAGAACAGTTACAACAACCAACACTAGAGCAACTTACCGGTGCAAGTGCAACTCGAAAACGGAAGCACCCTCCAGGTATACTCTGCAAAGTGTGGCCTGATGTCTGTCCTAGGTACCGCGGTATACCCCCGCAGTCACTTGTGTATGTCCCTAAGAAAGATTGGCAACTAGTTTTCCAGCACGTGAACAATCACCAGGCGGGTACAGTCGATAGTCGGGTAGACCACAATGAGCAGGGTATCAAGCCCGAAACCTGTTAAGGGTATCGAGAGAAAATGGTCCAGAAGACAACTGAGGACCTCGAATGGATTCGAGACCCATGAAGCCCCGTGGCAAATGCAAATGACGGAATCCCAAAACAAATCCTTGATATGTGTTCTCCACTACGCTTGGTCTGGCTTTGGAGGGGTTATCTCAACTACATTTCCTTACGCGACCTCGTGTTTATCCCCTGTGTTAGAGGGGGGTCCCGAATAACTTCCACAAAACTGGACTTCTACACTCCCTATCACAGAGTCCAATGTTTAGTTTTGAGTGGCCTTGGAGAGTTACCACTCCAACCTAATCCAAGGCCCTAGTCCTGAACTAGTGTATGAACCCTACAAACAAAAAGTCTAATAGATTTTAAATTAGCGTTACTTTTATGGGATTTTTTACATCACAGGTATGAAGGTGAAACTGATGATGTGTATAGACTCAAAGCAAAAACAAATGAAAAAAGCTGGAAACAAAATGCTTTTACTAAATGCAAAAATCAATCAACTTTTCACACAAGAAAGACTTCTTTTTTCTTTTCAAATTTTCTAAGATTTCATGCAACAAACATAAAGGAATTTCACTCGACTACGAGCTACTTATGCTCTAAATGCACTGCAAAAACTTATGAACAAAATATTTCTTCCTAGCTATTGATGCAGAAACACAATCTTCAAACAAAGAAGAAAATGACAAAGAAATATAATTTTTTTTATTTAAGTGCTAAATGAAGCAACAAAGGAAAAATGCCGACAAGCACAAAACCAAGAAAGAAAAACAAAATTCTGGCTTAAAGCGCAACCCGCAAGGAATCAGAGCAAAGATACACGATGGCAATCAAGAAAGCACAGACTCCTACGCTTGTCTAAAAACCATAATTTTTTTTTTTTCTTTTTTTAATCTTTTCTATAAACTATCAACTAAGAAAAAACAGGCTAAGGGTAAGAGGCCTGAACCTACTGACTATTCACCTTGGGCTCAAACACCTGAGAGGAACACTTCTCACCACAGGAGGGGATGACTTCCCCACCCTTATTGAAAAGCAACCTAACAAAGCACGCCTCCGTCACTGAAACAGCGCGCGTGCAAACGCGTGCTGAGCTAAAACATAGCGCGGGTACCTACAGGCTGAACTTGAACAGGCCGCGTGTATGTATAAACTACAAGACAAAAATAAACAAAGGCAGCCCAGACCAGGAAGAGGCCTCTGGTATTGAGAACCAGGGTCCCTTAAAGGCTTGGATGCTTCTTCTTAACAGAAAAGAAAACTAATTGCAAAGAATAAAAAAACGCAATAAAGCAAACTAAAACAAGACTGTGAACCAGCAAGACTCAGACAGGATCCAGAAAGCCCCTTGAGAATGTATAATTCTGACAGGGAAGAGGAGGACTGCCTCTCAAGCTCTCTGACTCCTACACGCTACTGAAACCTCTGCAGCAAGCGTTCACAGGCGGGCTATAAAAGGTTAGGGCGCAGATTACACGCGTGCAAGCCTTATGCAGGCCGTGTGTACCTCTGTGTGTCCCGAAAATTGTCATCAAGAAACAGTCAGGGAAAACTGGTATAAAGAACCAGGTTCCCTGCTAGCTCCGGTTTTACAGAAAACGACAGGCAAAGAAACAGAAAATCTAATCTCTTAAACTACCCAAAAAATTCAACCAAATCTGGAAAACCCTAAAGAGTATCTTCCCCAGTGGAGTCGCCAATTCTGTTGTTGGGAAATAATATCCTATGGACTAACAAGATAGGGCTAGGCTTGCATGCAGATTTTGACCTTAAAGAAATGACCTTTTAACCTACCACCCAAAATTTAAACCCTTTTTCACGATACATACATGGAAAGGAACTACTAACCTTTTTACTGATGTTTAGTGTAGATACTCCATTGTGCTCTTGACTGCTTGCTTGCGCGGCTCCTTCCAAAGTAATCTTGCAATCAAGACAAAACACTACACATGCATGCTACTTTTCTACTTGAGGGTTAGAAATTAAGCATAAATTACAAAATCCACATATAACTCATGCATTGGGATGGAAAAAGTATTCTTTTATTAGTCTCAAGAAGAATCAACTTACAATAATAATAGAGACCGGCCACCGCTCCTTGATCCTGATCCTGGGCTCCTCCTCTTCTTTTGTCCTCCAACTGCTTTGCGTTAATTCTCCTTAGGCTTGAGGAAAGGCTAAAGGGTTGGGACAAATTGATTCGGCAAATGGGCAGAGTTTCTTCGCTATAATTTTCCTCCTCCAAATAGTACCCCTACCCCTTCTTTTATAGGCTAGAAGGAGCTAGGGTTTTGGACGAACTCTCGGCCATGCATGGCTGGGAGTTTCAGTTAACTGACCCATATCTTTTTTTCCCATTGGCAACTTTCCTATTTTTGAGTTTTGTTAGGTAAACGCAGGTTGTAGTAGGCCTGCCAGCGTTCAAACGCATGCAGTAGTGGGTTAGGGCGTGTGTGGATTTACTTGAGAGGATTTTCAAAGAGGTTGTTTAGCAGATGTCTTGGCAATGAAAGGATATGAGTTGGCCTGATGCCAGGTAAGCATGTGTGGTGCAATTTAGGGTTATAACACCTGGGCAGAACAGGCATGTGGGGAATGAGAGTCTTGTAGTAGTGGGCGTAAGATGGCCTCCTGGGAAGAATCCTTCTAGATTTTCTATGTTGTTTTCCCTGTAACCTCATCCTAGCCTAGAATACCTTGCCATGGAATGGAGCTTAGTCCCAGCTCAGGGGTGACCCATTGTTGAGCTGATGAGCAGTGCGGTCTAAGGCTGGGAGGTTTGTGGAAGGCCTGCACTTGGTTGGTGGAATCTACCACTCTTAAAAGATAAGTATCTGATTATGACTTAATCATGTTTCACATGACTGTGTTGCTTGTGTTATCATGATTTCCACAGTGTATATGAATTAATATGAAATGCTATGGATTGTTAATTATAGCAGTAAATAATATCTTCTATTCTAAGCTTAAATGTGTTTATTTGTTTGAATGCATGTGGAACATATAATACCTGTATGAGTTACGTACGAAAGTGGTGTTACAGTCTTCTTTTAATAGCGATTAAGCCTTAGTAGCAGAAAATGCACGCTATAGTTTGGTATCAGAGCCAAGGTTTCGACGCTGAGCCTAGATGGGCCAGTTGAGTGGTCTTTGGACCGAATATGTGAGGATAAATTGTGTCTGGGAGACCAATTTCGGACCTTGGATTGCATCAAAGTGTCAAGTAGTTACTTGATCGTGCTTGCGAGCTCAGGAGGTATAGCAGTATAAGTCCACATGGAGAGAGGACTCCACCCCAGAAGTGCTGGAGTTTTAGGATCTGTTCGGGAGGGAAGGTGAACCCTCGTGACCGTCAGATCTGGAAAGTGTGCGTGGGGTTTAAAGGCCTATGGAATTTCTTGGGAGTGTGGAAATTCCGAATTAGTCAGGACCATCCATCAGAAAGAACGTGTGGAGAGCGATCAACCCTTCGCTGACTCGTAACTTGAAATTAGTCAACGGGTGAGTTCGTGAGAATTCACGAAATGTGAATTCATGATTGGATCGTAACCATGGATCTAAGAGAGATCTGGAACGTTAATTTCCCAGGAAGAAATTGATGTGTTGGGAGATGGGAGGAGAGAAGAGGTGAACACCCTCGAAACCCGAAATCCCGAAACAATCTACACCATAGATCATGGGGAGAAGAACTTGACCATTGGATCAAGTAAGTTAGTAGATAGTGATTTTGTGATTTCGGCAGATGGAAGTTCAAGATGTGTGGATACACGAACTTCCAATGCCCGAAACCCTGAAACGTTGAAAGGATCTGCGTCGTAGATCTGAGAAAGATATGACCGTTGGATTTTACTAGGAATGGAAGTGGACACATGAATGTGTACCACGTGCCAGTGGGTTAAGAAGAAAAGCGAGAGTGGTGGAACCGATGACGTCATTAAAAAACGGCGTGGGCCCTCATTAACGTGCCACGCGCCACCATAGTTGTGGGTGACCACTGTGCTATGTGGGCCTGGAGGGTAAAGTAAATCAAAATTTTGGAAGTCGGGGGTTGGAAAGGAAAGAAAGTCTGAAAGCCTCGTGGACCGAAACCTTGAAACCCGAAGTCTTGAAATCCTAAAGTGTCGAAAATGAAAGTTTCAAAAACCTGAAAATTGCAGAGCCGAACGAGAGCTCAGAAAAACTTATTTGAATCGAAATGTCTTTTGTTCTTGTTTGTATTGGCTTATAAATGTTTTGGATTGTTCCTGAAGGTTTAATGGCTTGAAAAACTTCGCATTTAATTTCACAGTGCGTGTGCAGAGTTCAACGAAGGTCAGGACTCCAGTTAACCAACGCTGAGTATGGAGTGGGGAAAGGTGCAGATTACCCCCAAAATAGAAGATGAACAGGAAGGAAAGGATGTTAACCTGGGAATCGAAGGATCAAACTTCAATGGGCATGGGAAAGAGAAGGATAAGGAAGGAAACATAATGAAAATTATTGAAGGATTGCAAAGAGAGGCCCAGGCTCGCCGAGCTGATAGCCGAAAGCTCATGAAAGTCGGAGATCGACAGGGTGTATTAAACTTAAAATTTTTGAAGAGCCTGGAAAGAATAGAGAGCAAACTCGAGAAGGGAAGAGACTCAATTAAGACAGAGAGTCACAGAACCCATGGGAGAAGAAGTAGGTCGAGGAGTGGTAGCCGACATCTTAGTCACTCCCAAAGATATTCTGACAGGGAGACACACAGTAGTTCAAGCCCGTCCCCTACCAGAAAACGTCGAAAATATGGAAAGGAGGAATTGAAAGGGGAGATGAACAATATTAAGCCTCCAACATTCAATGGAGAACATAAGAAGGAGGAATATACCGAGACCTGGTTGCTTGGCATGAAGAAATACTTCCAACTGCAGAATTATTCTGCCCCATGCAGAAGGAAGAATTGCAATGTATCAACTGAAAGGAAAAGCATCCATGTGGTGGGATCAGTTTTTGCAGGTGCAGCACATCAGAGAGAGAGAGGTCACTTGGAAGGAATTTAAGAGGTATTTCGAGAAGAAATACCTGACTAAAAGATACTATGACAGAAAGATGAAGGAGTTCTTTGAACTCAATCTAGGCAGCATGACTATTGATGAGTATGAATGAAGTTTTCTAGAACTACTGAAGTATGTTCCATTCATCAAAGATGAGGCTGTCAAGATTCAAATATATCTGAGTGGACTGCCACCTTCCATGAGTGAAAAGATTCAATATGACGATCCTGAGACCATGGAAGAAACCATAAGAAGGGTGAAATGCTTGTATGAACAACAAGGAGAAAGGCCTATCCTTCGGAAGGCTTGGAATGATTAGAGGAAGTTTAAGAAGGAACAGAGGTAGAAGGGAAACAAGCCTTCCTTTTTCAGAAATAGTCTTCAGGGATACCCATCATTTAGAGAGCCAAGAATGACTGAAGAGGGAGCACAAAGATAGAGACAGACACCCATTCAGTGCTGGGGCTGTCAAGGAAACCATAAGTACAGAGATTGTCCCCATAAAAATGGTAAAGCGAGAACTGTACATATTGTTCAGAGGGATGAAATACTGGAGGATATGGGAAGCAGAATGCCGAGGATCTACGCAGCCCTGGACAACAAGCAAGCAGAATTTCTATCTCACATGATTGAAGTGGAAGGTATGATCAACAACCGACCACTTGTTATTTTAATTGATTCAGAGGCTAGACATAGTTATGTAGATCCTAGAGTGGTGGAAAGTTTGCATCTAACGAGAAGAAAACATGAGAAGTCTTGGTTAGTGCAGTTGGCCACAGGGACCAAGNATTGGTTAAGTCCTGTTCAGTGGACATGAAAGGAATGAGCACTAAGGATGAATTGAACATTCTGCCTTTAGGCTCATACGATTGCTTAATTGGGATGGATTGGTTGGACCAGCACCATGCCCTTCTGGATTTCCATAACAAGAGGTTTACATGCCTAAATGAGGAGGGAAATCAGGTAACAATCCAAGGAATTCCCAGAGCCGTGGCTTTTAGGGAAATCTCAGCCATGCAAGTGAAGAAATGGTACCAGAAAGGCTATCAATTATTTGTATCTCGGGTGGAAGAAGCATCCTGAGATGAAGTTTCGAATCTGGAAGACCAAGAATTACTCAAAGAATTCAAGGACATATTTCAGGAGGTACCTAGACTACCTCCAAAGAGGGACATCGATTTTTCTATAAATTTGATGCCTGGAGCAGCTCCAGTTTCGAAGACTCCTTATAGAATGAGTACACCAGAGCTGAAAGAGTTGCAATTGCAGCTCGAAGAGCTATTAAAGAAAGGTTACATTCACCCCAGTGTGTCACCGTGGGGAGCCCTGGTCCTATTCATGAAGAAGAAAGATGGGACGTTGAGGTTGTGCATTGATTTTCAGCAATTGAATAAGGTCACTGTCAAGAACAAGTATCCTCTGCCAAGGATTGATGATATTTTTGATCAGTTGAAGGATGTGAAAATATTTTCGAAAATAGATCTCCGATCGGGATATCACCAAGTGAGAATAAAGGGTGAGGACATCAACAACACCACCTTTAGAACAAGGTATGGTCATTATGAGTTCACGGTGGTGCCATTTGGGCTGTCCAACGCGCCTGCTATTTTCATGTGCTTAATGAATGGAGTGTTCAGAGATTATTTGGACAAGTTTGTCATAGTCTTCCTGGATGATGTCTTGGTGTATTCCAAGACAGAGGAAGAACATGAGCAACACCTGAGAATAGTGTTGCAGATGTTGAGAGAACACCAGTTGTACGCAAAACTGAGCAAGTGCTCTTTTTATCAAAGGCAGATCCATTACTTGGGGCACATTATATCTGAAGAAGGGATCACTGTGGATCCTGAAAAGGTACAGGCCATTTGAGAATGGCTAGCACCAAGGAATGTGGCAGAAGTTAGATCTTTTATGGGTCTGGCGGGCTACTATAGGAGGTTTATAGTTGAATTCTCAAGGATAGCTCATTCTATCACTTCCTTGCAAAGGAAGGAGAAGAAGTTCCAGTGGACTGAAGAATGTGAGAGAAGCTTCCAGCGATTGAAGCAGCTGCTAACTAGTGCTCCAATCTTGAAGATTGTAGATCCAAATAAGGATTACGTAGTGTGCACAGATGCGTGTAAAGAGGGGCTAGGAGGAGTTCTCATCCAAGAGGGATTTGTAGTTTGTTATGAATCTTGAAAGTTGAAGGAGCATGAGAGAAATTATGCCACTCACAATTTAAAGATGGCATCAATTTTCCATGCCTTGAGGAAATGGAGACATTACCTCATGGGCAAGAGATTCGAGTTGAGAACAGACCATAATGGTCTGAAATATTTATTTGATCAGTCGACCTTAAATGCCAAGCAAATCAAATGGCTAGAGTTTCTGTGCGAATATGACTTTGATATCAAGCATATCAAAGGGAAAGAAAATAAGGTGGCTGATGCACTCAGCAGAAAAGTGCATGAATTACATGCTACAGCCATTAGCATGTACTGGACTGAGATGAAAGACAGAATTTTGGAAGCTGCAAATACTGATTTGCAGTACAAAAGTCTTGTAGAAAAGCTACAGCAGCGTGAGAGACCACAGACCAAGGAAAGTTACACCTTGGGAACTAATGGTTTACTTCTGTATAAAAAAAGAGTGTATGTACCCAATGTCCAAGAATTGAAGCTGGAAATTCTAAAGGAGATGCATAACGTGGCTTATGTTGGACATCCTTGTTATCAGAAGACTATGGCAGCAGTCAAAGGCCATTATTTTTGGCCGGGTTTGAAGAAAGAAATCGCTGAATACATCGCCAGATGTATGGAGTGCCAAAAGGTTAAGGCTGAGCATAGGCACCCAGCAGGGTTGTTGTAGCCTTTACCCATCCCTGAGTGGAAATGGGACGCGGTAACAATGGATTTTATCTCCGGACTACCTAGAACAAGCAAGCAGCATGATTCAATCATGGTGGTGGTGGACAAGCTTACTAAAGCTGCTCATTTTATTCCACTGAAAACCACCCACAGGGCAGCAGATGTAGCTGATATCTTCTTAAAAGAAGTTGCATGCTTGCACGGAATTTCTAAGGCAATTGTGTCTGATAGGGACCCGAAATTCACCTCAAATTTCTGGAAAGGACTGTTTAAGGGATTTGGAATGAATCTAAAATTTAGTACAGCGTATCATCTCGAGTCTGATGGTTAGATAGAGAAGGTGAACAGGGTAATAGAAGACATACTGAGAATGTATGTGATGGATAAACCATCAAGGTGGGAAGCCTACCTGCATTTGGTAGAATTTGCCTATAATAATGGGTATCATGCATCATTGAAGATGAGCCCATTCGAAGCGCTTTATGGAATAAAGTGAAACACTCCAGTGAGATGGGATAATCTAACTGATAGAGTAGTAGTTGGGCCTGAGCTACTCAAAGAGATCCCAGGATAGGCAGAAAAGTTACGCTGACAGTAACAGAACCCATAGAGAATTCAAAGTGGGTGACCATGTTTTCCTGAAAGTGAAAACTGATAGGAGTTCCTTGAAGCTGGGAAGTTGCGCCAAGTTGGCAGCAAGCTTTTGTGGGCCATTTGAGATCCTGGAAAGGATTGGGCCAGTTGCATACATGATTGCACTACCTGCATCTATGACTGTACATAATGTGTTTCATGTTTCACTGCTTAAGAAATATGTACCTGATGCTAATCATGTTATCGATTGGACTGTGATTCAAGTGGAACTAGAAGGTGTCCTGCAAGTGCATCCTATGCGCATATTGGACAGGAAAAGAAAACAGCTCCGGAATCGAGCTATAGAGCTTGTAAAGGTCCAGTGGACCTGGTACGGTCCTGAGGACGCGACATGGGAGCATGCAGATGTTATGCGGGCAGAGTACCCGCATCTTTTTGAAATTTTTTGAAAAGCTTGCAGATGCTATGTAAATTTGCACTGAGGACAATGCAAAAATAAGGGGAGGGGGATTGTAGTGTCCCCAAGGCTAAGCCTCGTTGCAAACCATGTTGTGAAAGAAATTGTAATTATGTTTTATAGGCTGGTGAGCCAAGTTTTTATAAGCTGGTGGATTATGTGATTGTTAGGCCAGAGAGCCTAAGGGTTGGGGGCCAAGGGCCTGATTTTGTACTTGTATGTATGCATAACATTTAATAAAATTGTAAACACCGCCATGTGCAGACCAAACACGATGAATGAGTGAAGGGGGACTAAGCATCCATAGAGTGGGTAAGGAATTAGGGGATGGAAGGTGGGAAAAGGGCTAAGTGTTGAGCCTAGGGGCTAATCCTAGGGGGCTTAAGCCTGGGAATAATATTTTTTACTATTATTCCAAAAGAATATGTGCCATTTATGTTTTATCCTAAGTTTCTGGCAAGGGAAGGATGTACAAGGGTGATGCGTGTGGGTGGAACGCATGCAGTTCCATGGGTGACAAGTGTCAACCATGGTGCATGCAAATAAAACGGCCAGGATGAGTCGTGAGAGAGTTTCTCCTCCATTCTACCTGATTTCCTAAATGCGTAGGGAGCCCTGGATAGTACGACCAACCCGACTCCTGCAGAGGAATCATCGTGTGTTCCTGAGAATCAAAAATTCTGTGTTGTCTTTGATAATCCGTGTGCATCCTCTGTCCGACTGAACGAACCCGTGCGTGGAGGCTCTGTTCCGAATCCGTGACCCTAAAGCATTCCACCATTGTTGAACCAATTGGAAAGCCTGTGTTTGGTTCTGTAAATCCGTGTACACCTCTATTCTGTGAGAGGAGAAACCTGTGCTGGTTTCTGAAGAGCCGGTTTCACACTCCATTCTGAGTCGTGGAGTCTATGTCAACCCCTATGGAAATTACTCATCATGCATTCCCGTGAACCATCACTGTGAGGCCTCGAGCCATTGCTGAGCCTGTTTGAGAGGTCGTGTTTGTATTTCCAGTCGGTTATGGTGACCACGTAGAGCTGGACTGTGCATGGCTTGATGGCCAGCGCGAGTTATGATTGAGCCTATGTGTGATCTCTCTCTAGGTGAGGGAGGTGGATGTTGTTGGAAGAGGTTTCTTCCAGAGAGTGTCCAGCACTAGCTTCAGGCTCTGAGACTTCCTGATCCGGCCTGTTGTCGAGACCCAGAGAGGGAGGTTAGCACCGATGGACTGTGCTTGTGAAGGTGTATACTCCCGGGCAGAACAAGCATGTGGGGAATGAGAGTCTGGTAGTAGTGGGTGTAAGATGGCCTCCTGGGAAGAATCCTTCCAGATTTTCTGTGTTGTTTTCCCTGTAACCTCAGCCTAGCCTAGAATACCTTGCCTTGGGATGGAGCTTAGTCCCAACTCGGGGGTGACCCATTGCTGAGCTGATGAGCAGTGCGGTTTAAGGCTGGGAGGTTCGTGGAAGGCCTGCACTTGGTTGGTGGAATCTACCACTGTTAAAAGATAAGTATCTGATTATGCCTTAATCATGTTTCACATGAATGTGCTGCTTATGTTATTATGATTTCCGCAGCGTATATGAATTAATATGAAACGCTATGGATTGTTAATTATAGCAGTAAATAATATCTTTTATTCCAAGCTTAAATGTGTTTATTTGTTTAAATGCATGTGGAACATATAATACGTATGTGAGTTACGTGCGAAAGTCGTGTTATAGTCTTCTTTTAATAGCGATTAAGCCTTAGTAGTAGAAAATGCACGCTACAAGTTGGGTTTTCGAATTAAAATACTAAACTGCTATGCTCCCTATGTTGAGCATGAACCTTTCTGGGAAAATATTTACAACTCTGGTTTACTGTTAGATCCCGATCTGATTATTGGCGGGGAACTGAACCTATTTGTGCACGACGGGGAGGTTTGGGGGTTGGCTGCCAATGTGGACCCATTGGCAGAGTACTTCAGTGATCTGTTTTTTTTGGTTGGGTTGATTGACTTCTGGGAGGGTGATGTCGTTCCTACTTTGGATAACGGCAGGAAGCATCAGGCTTATGTAGGGAAGTGGATTGACCAGTTTCTTGTGGTTGAAACTTAACGTATTTATGAGGCATCGATCATGGGTAGAGGAATTTTCCATATATGATCACCAACTTGTCATGATGGAGGTGGTGAGATCATCACAAAAGATATCCTTCCCTTTTAAATTCAATTTGGCATGGTTGGGAGTGCCAAGTTTTGATAAGCTGGTTACTGATTTCTAGTTGGGTGATTGTGGAGAGGATTCTCTGTACCCTATGCAAAGGTTGGTGGAGAAGCTCAAGAGGCTAAAATCCTTGGTTATTGTGTGGGAAAGAGATAAAAAATTGATGAGCCGTGAAACTTTGTTGTAGATTGAGATTGAATTGAAAAGGCTTTATGGAAAGTTCAATCACTCAGTGTGGGATATTGTTGACAGAGAAGGTATTTTGTTTCTGGAAGATAAGAGAAAGGGTCTTCCTTTAATAGAGGAGAATATGTGGCGTCAGAAAAGTCACGCCACATGGATGGAGCTGGGTGATTCAAATACTGCCTATTTTTATTAAAAAAAAATAGCATAGGCAGAATATGAACTCTATATGGAGATCAATGATTGTTCTAGGATTGTGGTAAATACTCAGAAAGAGTTTGAAGTGGTTGTGGTGGATTACTATAAGGGGATATTTGATGAGGGGGGTGAGAATGTTATTCTTGAGAAGCTGGAGATTGTAAAACTCTTCCCTTGAATGTTTTTAGAGGAGAACTTAGAAGAGGTGGGAGCTTTGGTCACTTTGAAATAGATAAAGGAATTGATGGAGAAATTTTCTAAGGACAAGAGTCTTGGTCCAGATGGATAGACGGTTGAACTTTATCTGTAATTTTTTGATATTATGGGACTTGATATCCTGGATGTTGTGGAGGACTCTCGAGTGTCATCTTCGATGTGTGGTGGCTTAAATGCTACCTTCATATCTTTGATCTCAAATTGTGATCGGCCAAATAGCTTTGAATACTTCAGGCCAATTTCTCTTTGTAATTTGATTTATAAAGTTATTACGAAAATTATTGCTAATAGGCTCAAACCTTTTTTCTCTAAGGCTTTTACAGCGAATCAGTTTGGATTCTTAAAGGGGAGGCAAATTATGGATGTGGTTGGATTGGAACAAGAAGCATTGCATAGCATGAAGATTAAGAAGAAAAAGGTTGTGGTATTAAAGCTTGACCTCAAGAAATCATATGACTATGTCAAGTGGGATTTTTTGTAGCTAGTGCTCCTGCAAATTGACTTAAGTCTTCACTTGGTAAACTGGATTATGGGGTGTGTTTCATCTTCATCCTTTGTTGTTTTAATAAATGGTAGTCCGGCTAAATTTTTCAAGAGTTTGAGAGGGTTGCGCCAGGGTTTCCCTATGTCACCATTGCTTTTTATTTTGCTGATGGAAGGTCTTAGTTTGGCCCTACATAAAGCAGTAGGGGAAGGTTTGATTAGTGGAATTGGTGTAGACGAGATAACAAAGCTGATTCATATTCTTTTTCTAGATGATGTGCTTATATTAAACACTGGAAATTTTGAGGAATGCAAAGCCATCCAAAAGATCTTGTTATTGTTTTGTCGTGCGATGAAACTCCAAATAAATACTCAGAAATCTATTTTGTAATAGAATACGTTGGATGATCATGAGGTTAATCTCTTCAAGGATTTGTTGGGTTACAACAGCTTCTCAGTTTCTGAAGGGATGAAGTACCTGGGGGTGTACATAATGCGTGATAGCTATCTTGTGAATGACTAGAGGTGGCTTATTGCTAAAGTTGAGAAGAACATTTCTCATTGGACCACTAGGTGGCTGAATTTGGGGGGGCACCCTATTCTGGCTAAATTGGTCCTAGATGTTGTTTTTGTTTATTGGATGGCCTTGTTTTTCTTGCCGGTTGGTATTATGGATTCCCTTCGTAAACGTGTTTCTCTTTTATCTGGATTGGAGAAAAAGCCTCTAAGGGGGCTCACCTTTTATCTTGGGAAACTTTGGCTAAACCTTTTCATTATGGTGGTTGGGGACTCATGCATTTACCTACCTTTAACTTATCATTGGTGGCAAACTCTCTTTGGTGGGCTCTTTTTAATAAGGGTTTATGGAGTGTGGTGTTGTGTAGAAAATATCTAAAGGGGCTTGAGGTGCACCTATGGGTGAGGAACTGTGATGGACGGCCTAAAAGAGCCTCTTTCATCTGGTGAAGCTTGATGAGAGCATTTCCTGTACTGGAAGATTGGTTGGCTTGGATGCCTCAGAGGGGCTCTGTGATAAGGCTTGGAGTTGATGGGATCATGGGGCCTGGGGATGCATCCTTTCTTTCAAATGGACTATTAGAACTGCTACAACAAAATGTCTTTCACTATCTATTTCAAGTCTATGACAGGGGCAGAAATGAGCAGGATCACCATTGGTTTATTGCGGCGAGGATTGGCATTCGGGATGAGTATGTTGGGGATTGGAACGATTTTATACAGGCACTTGGAAGTGTTGGGAATTCAGATGCTCCTGATCATCTATGTTGGTCTTAGAATGGTGCCTCTGGTGAAATGATTGTTAAAGAAGCTTATAATGCATGTGCACGGAAAAAGTGGAAGAAGGTGGATAGATGGTGGGTCGTGATGCTCTGGAATCTTAAGATGCCTCTGAAACTGAAATGTTTTGCATGGTTAATGTTTTCGAACAAAATTCTCACATGGGACAATTTGTGTAAATGCGGTTTTAATGGGCCGAGACTCTGTTTCCTCTGCTATCAGAATGTCGAAAGCGTTCAACATATCATGAATAATTGTGCATTTACTTATATTATCTGGTAGCGTGTGATGAAGCATTATGGTATTGCTTTCAATTCGAAGGGATCTGGACTTAATTCGGGCATGAGGTGGTGGATGTAGCTATACCCGGCTTACAAAAGCATGCCCTTTTAGATCTGTTGGAAGATTTGGCTATATAGGAACTGAATGATTTCTTAGATGAAAAGCAGATGCATGGATTGGATGGTCTCCATAATTTTTTCAAACTATGGGGAAGGCAGTGCTCTAAAGAAAAAGATTGGAATTATCAAAAAACCCCTTTTCTATGCCTCCATGATCAGGTTTTTTTTTATGGTGCTTCATAGCCGCGGGAATCGGATTGTGGAGCTCGTGGTTTACTGCAATTCTCTGATGATATAAAGGTTAAGTGGAAGTTGAGGATTGGGCGATGCTCAAATTCAAAAGGCGAGTTGATTGGACTTTACTATTTTTCTGGTGCTTCAAAGCATTCATATGTTCGGTGATTCAAGAGTTATATTAGACTGGTTCAAAGGTGTGGCTGATCTAAATATTGTGGGTGGTGGATGAGAAGAATTAGACACTTGGCTACACATTTCTCAGTGATCTATGCGGTATGGTGGCAGACCAGCAATCAAAGGAAGCGTTTAGTTCATCTGTGGGAAATAAGGGAGGGCCACAGGGGCGCCTGCAAGCTTTATTAATCTTTGTTTTTTGTAGATCTCTGATGCATGATCCTAGAAGTTTAGTGTTTTATTTTGAAAACAGTGGATATATATTTGCTGGAGGATTTTATTTTTTCAGGAATGTATTGTAGATGTAGCCTACTATGATTTAAACATGTGACTATTCCAGAGATAGCCAATATTTTGTAGATTTGTGAAAAATTGTAATAGGAGATGACACGTTTTATATATTAATATAAAAAAGATTTTTTTTCAGTTTGAAAAAAAAAAATGAAGACAGACCCAAAAGATGAAAATCTAATGTTGGCCTTATGAGTCTTTTTAACATAATATAGTTGATGACAGTACTAAAAACTTCTTAATAACCCTGGTAAGAAAACTTAACAAAAATTGAGTGCAGAGTCCTGAGTATAGATTCCATAGTATGCAGGCAGCGCTCCCATAAATATATATTTTCGCACTCCGTCCAATTTTGTAACATTTGTCACTTCTCCCCAGCCGAATTGAAGGTATGTTTCA
>JASDQU010736527.1:80770-117697 GCA_032191745.1 Picea mariana
ATTGACGACAACACAGTATAAAACTAAGATTTTACACATGAATATTTAGTCGCGATCCTTTGAAAAAATATCTGCAAATGTACAGAAAAGGCTGCCGTATATGATGTTACCGCTAAGATGAGGTCCTTGTCCACAAGGAAATAGATCATCCATAAACAACTATCGATGAGTTCGAAGAGGGAGAAATGGATGGGCATAAACTCCACACTTTTAGTCCGTAGCAACGATCGCTTTGTACATTTCACAGTGGAGTAAAGTCAGGACGTATTCCACTACTGAATGTGACAAAACGCCATGGGAATTAGATACTTACAATATTGGAAAGTAGAGAAGCATACATAACTACAGTGACAATCATCCCCGAAGTCCCGACGAGCATTTTCCTATGCTTCTGATCACGAAGAGCAAGAAGAGAAACTGTTGAGATGGAGGCAAACACCAACATCACTCCCACGATTGTTCTCACCATTGTTACCTGCGCAACAAACAATCAATTACTGATCAGGGATCCAGCTCGTGAATATTGTTAGTAAGGAACTAATTATAAGAGACTACGAGAATTGAAACCTGCCTTGGCTGTCGGTAGAGCGTATTTCAGATAGATGCAAACGAACAGAAACTCCAGAATGATTCCGACGCCATTGATAGTCAACACCAAGATGTTTTCCAGGCCATTACTGATCAGGGTCGAGCCATACCACGTGTAGAGCAGAGAATTGAGCAGAGCTATTGCATATGGGAACCCTGAGAATTTCTCTGTTGATCGGTTTTTTATCTCTCCTAAATGTGACGCTGCATAAAAACATTTAGAACTTAGAATTATAATTCAGAATACACTTCTTTGCCGATTTTTTTCTAAAGGGAGATACTTGTAATAAAAGAGATAGGTCTCACATTGGCGCTCCATAAAATAGCAAGGAAGCCGCGTTTCCTGCTACATAAAACAGTACATAGTGCTTCCGTTTTTAGCCATTAATAAGTAACAACCAGATCAACTCAAATCTATGTAACAAACGAGAAACCTAAAATGCAGCGAATGAAAATTTGTTTTCAAGCTAAAAACTTGAAAAGAATGGAGAAGAGGAACAAGCACCTAGAATGCCGACCGCAAAACGTAGGTAGTTAGTCATTTTTTCTATGTGAAAAAATCTAAGGAAACCCAAATTTAAGTGCCAGGGAGGAGTGGGGAACGAGACAGAGGAATGGAGGTATATCTGCTCTCTGAATGGTGCAATAGGCAAAGGGATTCACAGAGGAATTGAGGTATTGCTGCTCTCCTAATGGTCCAATAGGCAAAGGGATTCACAGAGGAATGAAGGTATTGCTACTCTCTGGAGATATTGCTGCTCACTGAATGGAGGGATTCAAAAAGATTTATAGAGCTGAGACACCCCCTTTCGGTTTCTTCACCGCCCACATGAGGTCATCACATGTCTAAGCAACGTGGAAAGAAGGAAAACTCGTGTTTCTTCACTGGGAACCACTCCAACCAGTTCAAATCTGTCATTTATCATTACGTCGCTTCCATAGGCGTGACTCGTGTCTTTCAATCTATTTTTCAAGCAAGCTATTTTGCTACCTGAGCACCCATCATCATTGATAGCTGACAGCTGGGTAAGTTTTCGTGCCGCTGTTTTTACTGTACTGCCTAGAAATTTCAAGCAAAGGTAATAATATTTATGTTTACTTTTTCCATTTTATTAAAGAGTACTGTACTGCCTAGAAATTTGAAAGACAAGGTATCTTTACATTTTTCATTTTATTAAAGAATGAACAAAATTAAAAATAATTTGTCTTTTTTTTTCTATGTTGTATGAGTTTTGGAAATATGGGAATCTATTAGAAAATGAGAAACAAAATTGAAAATATATATATACAATTTTAATATATTTTTAAAATTAAACTTTACATATATATAAACTTTAAACTTCTTTATAAATTTGAAGTTTCTTTTAAATAGTACTACTTTTCTAATATGAAAATACAATAAAAGTCAATGATATGGTTGGTTGATATCAGCTACACACTAGAGCAAATGCTTGCCATGGATAGGGTATTGATTTATTAGACTTTCATGTTTAGTTTGGGCTTGAAGGAAAACATACATTAATTAAAAAAAATTCATATCCACAACTATAAAGTGAGTATTATTAAGTTTTTTTACTTAACTAATTTACTTGTAGTTTAGTCTTAGTTTTATAATAATATTTTTAATAAATATAATGAAAATATTTGTGAGAAATTATATATTTGTAATAAATGAATAAATATATTTACATTTTAATTTAATATAATTCTAATTTAAAGTTCTTCCTTTAGGAAACTGGTTCCCAAGCTCCCATTTCTTTAATATTGAAGCTCCCAAAAAGCTTCAAGTTCCCAAAAAAGTTCCCAACCACTATCCAAGATCCTAAAACTTCAGGAAGGAGTTAGATGTTGAAAATGGGTGAAGCCTCAACTATTTCTTTTTTCCTTTTAAATAATTAATAAAATGAAAATATTTTGACTAAGTCGTCAATATTTTTGACTAAGTCATCAATATTTTTGACTAAGTCATCAACAATTAAATGAAAAATCAAATTAAAATAAAAATGAAAATTGAGGAAACTAATTTTAATTATATGGATAAGAAGAGTGGTTTTGTATGCTCAACTTTTTCAAGAAAAACTCTAAAAGTTCCAAAATGTTTAACCTTTAATTCTTTAGGTGGAAAAGCAATTTGAAATAGAGTGAGTTCTATATGGTTATTCAATCTAGGTCTTATAGTTTCTCAAAAAAAATTTGGAAGAAACGTGATTGTTGCCATTAGAATAAATTTAAAGTAACTAGTCTAAGTTAAAAGCCAACTCCAAACTTTATGATGCTAGCAAAAAGATTTTGAATGAATCATTATATAATTTTTCATCTATCTTGGTACTTTATGGGTAGAAACATTGGAGGACTTGGCTCATCTTAATGGCAGGTCCCATTTTGGAGATTTTCAGTTCAAAACATTTCAAAGTCATTTGAGGCATCAAACATCACTTTTTTAGGTAAAAAACTTATGAGAATAGCTCTCAATACCTCCACTTTTTTCTACACGCCGAGTCAACTCAATGAGAGTTCATATACCAAACTATGCCTCCAACAAGTTGACCTACCTTGTTGACCAACATGGTTATCAAATGGATGCCACATTAGCTCCCATTACTCACACATGTGGGGCTAGTCTCATGTGGAATTTCAAGAAGATTCTAGAAGTTCCAAACCTTCACTCTAATTGAGGGTTGAGGCATGCAAAAACCCTAGCCCTAAACGATTCTCAAACTACGTTAAATACTAGGCCACTAGGAAGAGAGAGATTTCCATTCTTTTAGAAATGTACTTATTCCCGATGAAGAAGATTATGTCAAGGCTATTGATGATTACAATTGCGTGAGACATTCTCCAGGACACATATTCGTTGAGTCTACCTCAGAGAGAGCCCCTCAGATGGATGTGTGGTTCCTATCTGAGACAGAACTGGAATGTAGTGATGGCCTCCTCCTTACAGAGAGTTGAGAAGAACTACAGATGATTCTCTTGTGTAACACAGTGAGAAAGGAGATCTATTGAGTTAGACATGCCTGTGGCTAAGCACAAGGTGAACATGTGAATTCCCATGAGTTGGGTGCATCATTATAAGACAGAGATGAAGACGATGTATTATCCTCCTTTGAGAAGAGAGTTGAGATGATGAACTCCAGATGAATCTCCTATGTAATGCAGTGGGAAAGAAGATATTTTGAGTTGGACATGCGTGTGGATGAGCACACGTGAATGTGATCCTAGTGGTTGAGCACTAGTGAGTGTGGTTCTCCTGTGAGACACAGTGAGATAGAGATATAGATATCCCTATGGATGTGCCCCTAGTGGTTGAGCACTAGTGGGTGTATGAGATCCCTTGATATATTGTTAAAGAGTCAGACTTACTTGTAACCCTAATTGTAATGAAAAGAGTATAGGTCGGCTCCACCTTAATGTAATAGATAATTAATGTAAATATAATTAATCTGGTTATTATTAATTATATTGTGAGTTAGAGAGGTCGTCCATGTTTTGCCAATAGACACTTATGTTGTCAGGTTTAATCTAATATAAGTAAAGGTAAATTCTCCATTGAGGAATCGTATCTTTTGTTTGAGTTTGGAAATTTTAGCAAGTACATCTTCTTGGGAAAAGTGCACACCTCTCTTGGGCATTAGTCTTATAGGGTTTGCAAGCACCCTTTTGTGTGCTAGGTTTTCTTGGTGGTGAAGGTATTTCTCTTGAATAATATAGCAAAGGATTGGTTGGGTTTTATTCCCTTGTTGAGAAAGGTTTCTCACGATACTTCTTGTGTACTTATTCATGATGCTTATTCTTGTGATCTTAGTTGGTACAACAAAATTGTTTATGGTTTAAGTTAAATGCTAAAATGGAATGAACCTCATTATTAAACCTTACCTATTAAAAAATCAACATGGAATTAAAGCATAGGTCTTGAAGAACCCTTGCACAAGAACTTAAAAATCTAATTCATCCTCCTTTTGCAGTTTCGTACGACCTCTAGGGTTTCTGCATAAATTCGTACGATCCTTACTTGATTGGCCTTTTCAGCACCTTACACGTGGATGTTGGAGATAAAACTTGAATCTAATTGCACACCCTTCCTTAGTGCATCTCCACAGATCTTCAAACTGAATTTACGAGGATTTTGATTTTTTGTCCCTAGGGTTTCTAGGGTGCTGAAATTTTCTACAGAATCTTGACCTTAGGGTTTCTACAACTTCTTGAAGAAATGTTTCAACTCAACAAGCATTTATGTGACACTCTCAAAGTTGATTGTTGGCAGTCATAAGCCCAAAAAAACCCAAGGTTACTAGTCCAACCTAACCATTAGGTTTTCTAGGTTGAGTTGGAAAGAGTTTGAGAAGAAATCCAAACAAATGAAGAACATAACTTTAGTATAAGATAGGCTTGATGGAACAAGCAACTTCAGCTCCTGGAAGTCAAGGCTTCAGGTCACCCTTGAATAATATGACCTTTTGGATGTGGTAACAAAAAATTTATCAGATACAACTACCAATGAAGAGAAGAATATAAGAAAGGAATAATATGTCAAGGCGAGAAAAACAATCATCTACTTAGTAAGAGATAATCTCTTACCTTGTATTTCCAACCTGAAGACAAATTATGAAATGTATGAAGCATTAAAAGATATGTTTGAAAGTGACAACACCCTCAGAGATCTTACCTTAAAGGGCCATCTTAAAAGTACTAAAATGATGAAAGGTGATACAGTTTCTACCTTCTTTATGAAGATATCATTTATTAAAGAACAACTAGTAGCCATTGGAGAAATCATGTCCGACAGAGAACTTGTCTTATCTACTCTCCACAATCTTCCAAAATATTGGGAGCATTTTCTTCAAAGCATCAGTGGAAGAGAAAATTTACCAACCTTTGATCGTTTGTGGAAAGACTGTACTCAAGAAGAACTTAGACTTAGAAATAGAGGAGTGGAAGACTCCCCTCATGAAAATCATTCTCTTTCACTTCATACAAAGAAAGGAGGAAGATTTAAAAGAAACTTCAGAAAAACAATCAGAGATGAGAAGTCTCCATCAACCCCAAGTCATAATCAAAGAAGAGATGTTTCAGAGATTCAGTGCTTTAGATGTGACAAATATGGGCACTATGCAAGAAATTATCCAACCAGGAAGAAGGGAAGACCATATTCTTACGTCGCTGACATTGATCCAGACCCACCTCAAAAGAATGAAGATAAAAGAGAGGAGAATTACTTCCTCTAAAGTAAAATTGAGAACTAAACATGACTACAAACCCAAGTAAATTGTTTGATCATTAATTTTATAGTTGATTGCATTCTTAATCAGTGAAGGGTATTATCTCCTGTATGGGACCTCATGACTTGGACCATTATCCTTGGTACGAGAGTCCAAACCTTATTGCCTGATTATTATGATGGTCAAGAAGACATAAAAGATCTAGCAAGAAATAAAAGAAGAATCCCATGCTTCAGACTTCAGAGAGACTTACTTGACTTAGAGGGAGTAAAAAAAAAATGAAAATAAGGAAGAAACAATACCTTCTTCCCCTTCACCAGTTCAAAGGGAGACAGACAGTATTCCATCAAATTAAGCGACTCCAGTTGATATGACAAGAGATATTGCAGTAGGGAATAAAAGGCATGCCTAGGGTCAACAAAACTGTGTAGAAGGCAGAGAAACATACTAGTCCCTCAAGGGACATCCTGAGAAATCAAAAGCATTTTTCAAGTTACCCTTTAGCCATGAGCCACTCCATTGATTCTGAGACTCCCTGTCATGGAAAAATGATAGGTGAACAAGTATGGGAAAATGTCATAATAGAAGATTACCAAAATATCTTAAAAGAATGATGTATGAGACATCGTTCTGAGACCAGAAGGGAAATCTATGGTGACTTCTAAATGGATATATACAATCGATGGAAGTGTCAAGAAATTAAAAACCTGTAGCCAGAGGATTCTCACAAGCAGAAGGAGTGAACTATGATAAGACATATTGATCGAGTAGAAAGATGCACTTTCATCTGTACCACCATGGATGAGTTGGAAACTACATCAAATATATGGATTCTTGATAAGTTTGGGTTCCAACAAAAGTATTACTGATCCAAACCTATAATATTACATTGTTGGTGATGAGAGCCTGATTTTGATGACTTAATCAGGAAGTCATTTTGTTGGATACAAGCAAGCCCCAACTTTTGATTTTGAGATGAAGAATCTAAGTATGATGCACTTCTTCTTGGGACAAGAAGTATAAAAAAGGACAGATGAGATTTTCCTGAGCCAAGGAAAATATACAGTGGATATTAAATAAGTTCAGTATGACAGAATAATAATCCATGTCTACATCGATGGTGATGGATTTGACGAAAGAATAAATGATGATGATTTAGGCGAGATTGATCCACATGTGTACCGACGGCTAATTGGATGATTGATGTATCTGGTTAACACCAGACCTGATATATGATATGCAAAAATTGTTCCTACTCAATCCATGAGTCAACCGAGATAGACTCACTCAATAGAAGTAAAGCATGTATTGAGATATATACAAGGCATAGTTGGATATGGCCTGAGATATGCCTTTAGTGTGAACTTGAGTTTGCAGAGATATGCCCATATAGATAGAGAAGATAGTACAGTCGTCCGAAAGAGCAGACTCGGTTGTTGTTTTACCTTGAAGTTTTCCATGGTTTCTTGGTGCAGCAGGAAACAAAGTTGTGTTTCCTTGAGTACAACAAAAGAAGAGGATATGGCATTGAGTGTGCAAAGCAGTGTGTCTTCACAAGCTTATGACAGATTTACTTGATCATGAGATTGATTCTATGATGATAACCAAAGCTGTGTGTAAATCTCTTTGATAACTCGGTGTTTCATGATAGATTGAAACACGTTGAGATAAAATATCATTATGTCAGAAATATGATGCAAAGGAAAACAATACATGTGTTGTACCTTCCTACACATGAGAATATTACAAACATCTTCACCAAATTGGCTTGGTGAAGAATACCTCCCTAGTTGAGAGGGAGTGTTGATGACTACAACCAAGACAAAGTTTGAAGTAATTCCATGTGAGACTTGGCCTTATGGAGAATGACTCCCTAGATGACAGGTAGTGTTGATGATTATAGTTGCGTGAGACATTCTCCAGGACACAGACTGATTGAGTCGACCTGTGAGAGAGCCCCTGAGATGGATGTGTGGTTCCTATCTAAGACAGAATTGGAACGTAGTGATGGAATCCTCCTTACAGAGAGTTTAGAAGAACTCGAGATGATTCTCCCGTGTAACACAGTGAGAAAGGAGATTTGTTGAGTTAGACGTGCCTGTGGCTGAGCACAAGGTTATCGTGTGAATTCCCATGAACTGGGTGCATCGTTATGAGACAGAGATGAAGACGATGTATTAGCCTCCTCTGATAAGAGAGTTGAGATGATGAATCTCATGTGTAATGCAGTGGGAAAGAAGATCTTTTGAGTTGGATGTTCATGTGGATGAGCACAGGAGAACATGATCCTAGTGGTTGAGCACTAGTGAGTGTGGTTCTCCTGTGAGACGCAGTGAGATAGAGATATGGACATCTTTATGGATGTGCCCCTAGTGGTTGAGCACTAGTGGGTGTATGATATCCCTTGCTATATTGTTCAAGAGTCAGACTTACCTATAAACCTAATTGTAATGAAAAGGGTACATGTTATCCCCACCTTAATGTGATAAATAATTGATGTAAAAGATAATTAATCTGGTTATTATTAATTATACTGTGAGTTAGAGAGGCCGGCCCTGTTGTGCCAATAGACACTTATGTTGACAGGTTCAGTCTAATATAAGTAAAGGTAAATTCCCCATTGATGAATCATATCTTTTGTGTGAGTTTGGAAATTTCAGCAAGTACATCTTCTTGGGAAAAATGCGCACCTCTCTTGGGCGCTAGTCTCATAGGGTTTGCAAGCACCCTTTTGTGTGCTAGGTTTTCTTGGTGGTGAAGGTCTTTCTCTTGAATAATATAGAAAAGTATTGGTTGGGTTTTCTTCCCTTGTTGAGAAGGGTTTCCCAGGATACTTCTTGTGTACTTGTTTATGGTGCTTCTTCTTGTGATCTTGGTTGTTGCAAAAAAAAATTTTATGGTTCAAGCTAAATGCTAAAATGGAATGAACCTCATGCTTAAAACTTACCTATTGAAAAATCAACAAAGGCCATTCAAGTCACTAGTGTCAAAGGAAACTCTCTATAGTGAGTGTCAATTTCTTTTTATTTTCATTTTTGTAGGTGAAGTAAAGAAAGGAGATCATATGCATCGCCCTCTAGCTGGGTTTATTGGTTTCCCAGGTCACATTTTATGTTCATTTCAGTAATTAATGTGTTCATTTACTTGTTCTTTCATTTTTTATTTTAGTTATTTCCATAAATTTGAGCATTAATCTAGTGATAATAAATAAAGGATCTAAGGAAATTAATTGTTTACTAAAATATTTCAAAATATTGCAAGATCTATTGTGACAAAGTGTTCTATTAGACTATCCATGGTAGTTAACAGGTCAAAAAAACAAAATAAGATTTTCATTTTATTTTTATCCACAACAGATCCTCTTGGATCTATGGGTATGAGAATTACAAAAAGTACTTTTGCATCTTTGATGTTTTCTAGCTTAAGGGTGTCTCCACTTGCAATAATCATTTTTTTGGTAAGCATCCTTAATATAAATGCCTATGTTTTTGTTAGCAAACTCAACAATCTATATAAATTATTCAAATCTCCATGTTGAATTGATTGTTTTTTTCTTGCTAGTTCATACATAAGATAATGTATCATCACCTTATCTCATCCTAGATTTGTCATTTTATGCAAAGTAGACATAGGTTTTTGTATACATAAATATTTTCTTTTAAAGGTAGTTTTGTTATGTCTAAGTAATTATCGGATTGATCTCACATAGATATAATCTCATTTTCTCATTAGGTGGCCTCTAATGGCCAAAGGTTCATTTAGAAAATCATTCTATTGAATTCCTTATTTTTTAGGTCCCAAACCTTATTTTGAGATGTCATGTTTGCTTGCACTAGTAACCTTATCTTATCCTTATGGCTTATTTTCATAACATATATATGTAAAACATTAACACATTAATTATGCATAAAATATAGAACCTTTGTGCCCCTATTACATGCTTCTCCACACAAGAGTTTGAACTATAACTACAATCAAATTCAAGGACCACATACTTGTAAGAAGCCATTGCTTCCAATTTTCCACCATTAAATGTGATGGTTGTAACCTAATAGCAAGTAGTTATTACCATTTCCTTTATTTTTTCCACATGAACTTTTTGTTCATAGTAAGTGCAAAAATGTGTTGAGGGCATCAAGATGTCTAGAGATTATCTTTGCGCATTGTCACTGACATGACATCATCTACCTCCTCCCTCATTACTCGCTATCCAATCTTCAAACATATCTATAAATATGTCAAATAATGTTGGAGAGAGAGGACATTCTTGTTTCATCCTGATAATACTCTTGAATTTGACTTTTTTACTTAGTGTTTTCTCATTTATGGGTACACCAAATACTACAATAACCTTTTCATATAAGTGGAAGGTAGATTCTCTCCTATTAAATGAAATTCCTACTTTCTCCATTCTTTCCCAAAGGATTTAGAAGGAGAAGGAGCCCTCACATTGTTTTATTTTACCCATTTACTCATTTTTTTTTAGTTAGAATGAGGCCAAATAGCTTGACAAAGAGGCGGAAATTCTCACATTATTTATATCACCATCTTTGAAAATAAGTACTAGTGTGCTAACTCTAAACCCATGCCAGCCATGTGGCTTAAATGAATATATCCTTGAAGCTGATAAAAAGGTGGACCTTCCCATTTGATCATTTAAATGTTAAACTATGAGGTCCATGTGCATTTCATATAGTTCACATAGATATGCAATCATTTATTCTTCATATATCTTATTCCATCAAGAGGACAATGAATGCAAAAACATTGTTTGTTTGTATTAAATTCATTCAATATGTCTCTTGGTCTAAAGTAGTACTTGAAAGTCTTTTTTGTTGAAGATATTGCTTACAATAGAATTGGTTAGCGATTGGTTTGGATTTGTTGGAGGTTGTTTAGACATTCTCTCAACCTTTCTCTCAAGTTTAGAATAAGTTGAGAAATTTTGTAAATGTATTTATATTGTGTGTATTCTTAATGAAAAGTGAAATTTTCTGTGCATACTAATTTTCTTATTTAATATTAGAGATGAGTGCTACGGGCTCAACTCCCTCACGGTAGCGCCTAGGAGATTAGTATAGTTTGGAGTGATGAATTTTTCAGTTTTGTGTGAGACGTTGCCTACCGTTGCTATATGTTGTTGAAATCCCGTAAGGAAGTTGTTGTTGTTCATTGACTGCAGGTGTGTAGGAGTTGCACAATGAGTATTTTTTTCTGCAATCAAGAGAGGGCCGTGTGATTTTTTAGACATTACCGTATATATTAAATTAACCCGTGTATTGTGAAGGAGTTTTTGTTGTTGCCCAAAAGAGAAGACTCAACATTTTTTTTTTTTAAGAAGATGTCGCAATATATACAAGATCTCTTCACGGCCTGCTTATGAATCAATCCTGCAACACTCTCGTAATAAATTTTCTTGGCTGTGAATTTGTGGGATTCAAGTTATGGATAAATAACATCGAGAGACGAGATTTGGGGTTCTGATTTGAAGTGCGAGTAGGAGCAAACATTTCATCTCATATGTGCAGATAAATCTTAAATCTGCAGTCTCGATATTCTCTGCATCTAAATTCATTTTTTGTGAGGGCTTGTCATCCATCAAGTGTCAAAAATCTTGTTGGATTTGAAAACACTCGTATAAATATTTTAAGACATGTGTCTTTTGTTGATGGCCCAGGTCATGGTAGCTCTGCAACTAAAAGATTTCCAGCATTGGATGGACGATGAAAAAGAAGAATTTATTTACCTAATTGAAGGAGACAGTCAAACACAAATAGGGGAAGCTATAGTACTTAATGTGTAGTAGTTATATTAATTAGTGTGAATGTATTTTTGTGTCTGTAAAATATAATCCAGAACCAACTATAGAACATGGTAATATAATTTAAGCTTTTGTGTGTGTTGAAGCTGGACCTTGTCACAATATGGTCACTAGTTTGATTAGGTTTACAACATGTTATAAAACTGATGGGTCTTGTTATGCCTTCAAAAGCATCGGTTAAAGGTCACTTTTTATGAGATCTTTGTGTGTTATATAGGTCAAGAGATGGAAGTATCTCCATAAATAATTCAGTACTTGAAGTATTTCCATAAACAATTCAGTACTTGACAATTTTTATTGGGGGAGCCCCGACGAGTCGACTTTGTCAATATTGTTGTTCATTGCAAGTTCTTCAACAATGGTCAGAAGCGTTTATGTTTTAAATGAATGAAATGGGAAGCTCGAGAGTGTGAAGAAGAGAAGAGAGAAAACTGGGAAGTTTAGAGTGAGTGTAAGTTCTAGTGAAGAACTAGAGAAAGCCATGTATATTGTAATTTGTTTTGTAATCTTTGTAATGAGTGTAATGTAAGCAATATGGGAGGGTCTTGGAGATATTGCTTACAATAAAATTTGTTAGTGATTAGTTTGAATTTGTTGGAGTTTGTTTAAAGATTCTCTTAACCTCTCTATCAAGTTTAGAATAAGTTGGATCTAACAACAATTTTGTAAATGTATTTATATTGTGTGTATTCTTAATGAAAACTGAAATTTTGTGTCCATACTAATTTTCTTATTTTTTTAGCATTGAATTACATTTTTTATCATACCAACTATTATAAGATGGATTATGTTTTTCTTTGAAACAAATAGACTGTGTCATTTTTTGTTATTCTTTCTACAACTTCAGGAAAATACATTCTCTAATTATTATCTTTTTAGTGTCAACTCAAGAGAAAAGAAAATGGAAATTTTACTCTTTCTACAAGTTGGGAAAATACATTCTCTAATTATTATCTTTTTGGAATCAACTCAAGAGAAAAACAAAAAAGAAGTATGAACAAATTTTAGGAGTTGAAAAAAAAAGAAAATGGACTTATGAGAAAATTTTAGGAGTTCAATTTCAATTCAAAAATTATCATCACTATTATATTATGAAAGGAATTAAAAAAAAATGAAAGGAATAAAGAAAAAGAGATATCCACCCTACTAGGATGAAATGAATTAGAAATGAGATATTAAAGAAAGATATGAAATATAAACCATCAAGTATTTATAATTTGATAAAAAATAATATTCTAGAAATAAATAGTAACACAAAATTTAAAAAAAAAAAGATTTTATAAACTTAAAATCAATTCAATATTAATTAAGCAAAAAATTAATTTTAAATAAGTTAAAAATTGACTACTTACAAAAACCTTATTGAATTAGTCTCTAAATCTCTGATGTTTCATGAAACTGAGATGAATGTTCGTACCTACCAACTCAAATTTGAATAATAATTCAATTAAGGATTCCTTAAGGGTGGAGTGGTGTTGGAGAGCAGCGGGTGTCCAGAGGGGCGAGCAATATCAAACCTACTTAAAAAAAAGACTTTATAAACCTAAAATCAATTCAATAATAATTATAATAATTATAGGAAAGAAAAATTTAAATAAGTTAAAAATTGATTAATTACAAAAACTACTTAAAAAAATTAAATAAATTAAAAATTGATTAATTACAAAAACTACTTATTGAATTCGTCACTAAATCTCTGATGTTTCAGTAAACTCAGATGGATGTGTGTACCTACTCACTCAAATTTGAATAATAATTCAATTACGGATTCCTTAAAAGTTAAATAAATTAAAAATTTAAATAAGTTAAAAATTGATTAATTACAAAAACTACTTAAAAAAATTAAATAAATTAAAAATTGATTAATTACAAAAACTACTTATTGAATTCGTCACTAAATCTCTGATGTTTCAGTAAACTCAGATGGATGTGTGTACCTACTCACTCAAATTTGAATAATAATTCAATTACGGATTCCTTAAAAGTTAAATAAATTAAAAATTTAAATAAGTTAAAAATTGATTAATTACAAAAACTACTTAAAAAAATTAAATAAATTAAAAATTGATTAATTACAAAAACTACTTATTGAATTCGTCACTAAATCTCTGATGTTTCAGTAAACTCAGATGGATGTGTGTACCTACTCACTCAAATTTGAATAATAATTCAATTACGGATTCCTTAAAAGTTAAGGGTGGAGTGGTATTGGACTGTCCAGAGGGACGAACAATATCCAGCTTACTACAATGTTCGGCAAGTGAAATATAGATCATCTGATCTGAAAACAATTCAGATCTGACGGACTTTAATCCACCTGCCACAGCGCTGCATAGCAGGCTGGATATTGGCCGCTGATCAGATAGATATAAAGGAACAGATAATAATACAAAAGACAAAGATGAAGTGGGGCTGCGCACTTCGTATAAAATCCACGCGCCGCCCGTTGAAAACTACGCTCAACGTGCAATTGCCTTTATGATGTGGAAAATCTCTTTTCCAACGGTCATGCATTAGGGTTACAGTCAATAGTCCTTTTGACTTGTGTTTGTACAAGAACCTCACATCCCATCACTGACTGTCTCTGAAAAATGAAAACGTAATCTCATTGGTTTCTACTTTGAAAAAACCGCCAGGATCCTTCAAGTAGAGCCTGAAATAATACATCGACATGAATCAATGGTTTAGAATCAGTGCATTTGTCGACGAAGATATCTAAAAATGAACAAGGATCCTGAAAGGAAACCCTCGAGTCGGCCAACTATTCATCGAAAGTGATCCTAAATGCAAATGTTAGCCGGAAACAGGATTGAAAGTGACAGAGAGCCTCAAAATATAAATGGCTATCAGATTCACCAACATAAATGACTATCAGATTCACCAACTAATAGAAGCATTTACCCATTATAGCAACTAATAGAAGTGTTTTAAAACACTTTTGTTTAGGATAAAACATTTATTTATAATTTTATTAGTTATTGAAAATTTGGTATAAAAAGTAGTAAAAGCTTTAAGATGATTTTAGTTACTTATATTTTATGAATATAAAATTAATTTAATAATTATGTATGTAGATAACAATTTTTTTTTAGAAAAAAGTTGTATGCATAAAAGGTATATAATATAGTGATAATCTATTAATTTCTATTAAATTCATGTATTAGAGAAAATTTTTATGCATAAAAGATATATAATCTATCAACTTGAATGTTAAGTTTACTTAATTATAAAGTAAATTAGAGAATAACATATGCCAACTGAAAATAATTAACAACAAAGTGTACTAAAATAATCACTCTTTGTTAATTCATATTCAACTTATGTATTAGAGAAAATATCTATGTATAAAAAATATATAATCTATTAATTCTAATGTTAAGCTCACTTGTGAAGAGGCTTGGAATTGAAGATACCAGCAGTGACAATAGTGGTAGTGAGAGCCTGGGTGACGAAGCTCATACCTTTTGGTTGTTGTGGTATACTGCAACCTTGATAAGAGGAAGAGCACAGATGTGTGGTGCATGTGCGTAAATTTGTAGTGCACCAATGAAGAGAAGTGGTCATGTATTACGGTGGGGTGCTAATAGAAGAAGCATGCAAACAAACTATGATGTGATGCACAGAGCAGGAAGCGTATGAACATCACCAAGAAAATTTGCAATGGACAGCGCGTGCATAAGCCTTACATGACCTCGGTCTCATGGAAGAAGAAGAAGATCACGTTAATACCCTCTTTCACTGTATTTTGCATTTGCTAACATATCCAAAATTTGTGAGTAAGTTGAATCAGATGTAAACTTCTTGCATGAAAGAGAAAGGAGAGGAGACNAGCTGCAATGGTGGTCTCCTCTCCTTTCTCTTGCATGAAAGAGAAAGGAGAGGAGACCACCATTGCAGCTCCACTGTTAAAAAGGGATGTCTGCTAGGTCAGTAAGAAAAAGCGCATGGGCTCTGAGTTTAAGAGGACAATAGAGTTGGGTGGGTATGATATGGATGGACTCATGTTGGATCTAGGATCCGACATAAACTTTTTACCCAAGAAATCCTGGGATGTGATGGGGAAACTGAAGTTAGTACAGTCACCCATTTAGTTTTGATTATCCAACCTGTATAAGATCTATCTCATCGGCTGGATGGAAGAGGTTCATGTGAATATAAAAGGTGTAAAAGAAAAGGTCCAGTGTTACACATGATTTTGGTCACTTGGGTGATGTCTCAACAGTGATGTATTCAAGCTGCCAACAAGGACTTTTTGCCTGAGAAAAGTGGCTCATGTCTTCTTCCAAAAACATATTTTTAAGATGAGTTCGTAGGCTACCTATGGTCTAGGGTGTAAGAATCCTTCATTCTCGCAGGCCACCCATACTTAGGGTGTGAAATTCTTGCAGTCTACTCCATATATAGGGTGTGAACCTGTTTTTGAGCTTGGAAAGGAGAAGAGGTCTCGAGGGTTCTAGAAGGGAATCTTCTAGAAAATGAGTTGGCATTCACATGGTTGTCATTTTACTGACTTCTCAGATTTTATGGGATCATCTTCATCCATCTAACCATCTCTCCTTCTCCTATATATTGAAAGGTTTCTCATGGAAAAGGTTAAGCAAGATTGAATGAAGAATTGGTGAAACAATTATGTGAAGAACCTTGCTTGGACAAAAGCTTGAAGACTCTATTTGGTCTATCAAGAGGAATTTGATCTTCTTCATGCAAGTGTAGAGCAAGTCTGTGTGTTGGAACGAAGCGTCACTGAAAGGAAGCTTGTGGCATCAAGACGATCAGGTTGTATCTTCTACTTTTAATTAAAATGATACAACGACATGTCCCTTTCCCATAAAGTCACTCTTACTTTATTGTGTAACTCCTTGATCATATGCATAAGTTGACATTGAATATACTTTTCTATCTTCACTTTTGTTGGTTTGTGTTGTCTTAGACTTGACTTCATGAGAGCACCGAAGTGAACTGGAAAAAACAGAGACCTAAGGAAGCGATTTCAAGGTATGTCACTTATTCCTTCTCATTAGTAGATTCGATGACTACAACTTAGGGAAAGAGTTGTGTCCTATCCTATTTTGTTCTAGATCTAGGTGGATCTAGGGAGATCTGTTAGTGTCTGCACCTACCGATTTGTCCGATAACAAAATTGGTAACTGCACTGGGGATGCAACCCATTTTTGGTGGTTTTGGGTGGTTTTTCCTTGGCCATTTGCTCTTAACTTACCATTTTTCATTTCCATCAGTCTATGAGTCTTGAGGAGACCCTGATAGACTCTCTGGGTCCAGAAGTTCCTTAAAAAAAATTTGTTTTTTTCCAAATTTTTCTTAGTTTCAGGCCTTCTCACACTGCACCCTTCTGTAGCCTACGAGAACCACTAGGGTTCTCACCCTATTGTTCAGTTCAGTGCGAACTTCTTGCACTCTGCCTTTGTCTAGCCTGCGAGAATCCTTCATTCTTGCAATGCACCCCACTGCCATCCTGTGAACCCATTTGCAAATTTTTTGGATTAAGGTTTTTTGTATCCTCAGATGCCCAGATTTGTATGTGTGTATGAAAAGAACTTCTCTAGCTAGTGATTGATTGTTTCTTGACTTCAAATCTTGTGAATGATTAGTCTTCGGAAATCGAAAGATCTTCTTGTTCATTTTTTCTCAACTGTTACCTCTTGACCTTTTCTTAACAAGGATATAGTCTTTGGTTTTGAAATTCGAGTGTTTGTTTGGTTGGGAACCGACGATCGCTTTAAAAGTTGGGATTAATTGTCTTTTTTAATTGCTCATTACTTGGAAAATAGTTATTCATATGCATTTGAAGAGACTAGTCTTGTCTGCTTGTTATTTTTGTCTTCATTGAAAGATTAGTTTGGGTGTTTGTTGGGTATTTCTTTTTCATTGGTTGCTTGTTTTTTCTTAGTTCCACCATTGTTGTTTGGTTTCTAGTGAAAATTAAAAAATATTTTTTATTTTTAAGCAACTTTTTATTCGAAAATATTGGCATTCAATTGTTGAAATAGAGCGAATAGAGAATTTGCATTGTTCATGATTGATTGATATTGAATTTCAGAGAAGATCATACATCATAGTTCATATTATTCTAGAAAACTCATCTTTCCCTTCTGTAAATAGGATTCATCGAACAAAAAAATTGTATCATTCATTCCTATCTATGCATTGTTGGGTTAGAGTCTCACACAACATCGGTTTCATTTCCATTTCCTTTGAGTAACAACAACATTTAATAATATTGCACAATCTTAAAATTTAACTAGTAACTTTTTTAGGGCTCTTTTACACCAACATTAGCTAGGCTAGAGCTTTGGAATAGGCAGTGAGACACACTCTCCAAAGCACAAAACACACAATAGTATCTTGTGAAAAGGAGTGTCAAATTCCATTGGCAACATTTTATCCTCGGAAGCCCTTCTCACACAAGGGCAAACATGAGGTCGCATCGAGATTGATAGAGTTACTCACCCTGCTTTGTTGATATCGATGTAGAGATTTCACGTATTACAGGGGTCACTTGGAGGTATACCCACAATGATGAGTGGCAGCCTCTCAAGTTGATTTCGGGCTAGATACCCTGCCCTTGCATGTGGATTGGACTGTCGACTGTTCTCCCAGGCATTATTGTTGTTGGTGGTAACCTTAGTATCCTATCTTCTTAGGGTATTACACAAGGTGACTATGAAGGGGCAAGTCTTCACGGTACCTGGAATTGATGTTGGCCAAACTCACTTGGACTCCTTGGAGGGTATACCCACGATTATGTGTGGGAGCTTGCACTAGGGTGTAAGTCCATTAAGCAGGTCGTCAACATAAATTTTCCACCCTATCCTAGCCCCTTCTTGTCTCGTCATTGCGATGTTGGATTTCATCACCAACTAGTGATTTCGGAATTAGAAGGTCTTGCTTGCTTGGTTTTTCTTCCTAGATTTTTACTAGCGTATGTTGTTCGTTCACCCAAGTTGACCATAGAATTTACTTACTTAAGTTTTTAACTCGATCACAATTGATCCTGCACGCCATTCACATAGAATGTAAGGCTTACCCCCAGAAAATATGGAAGGTTCTCAACCCTTGCCTACCAACTCACCGGAGATCTCTCCTCAATAGAGTGAAGTCCAAGATGTTGCCACTCCACAAGTGGAAAGAACTAACTCTCTAGAATGGTTCTGAATTATCAATTCTCGAGAGGACTGCCGACTTCATCCCGACTCCGAGAGACATATTGTGCAAGTGAATTCTTCTGGAGCCTTAGTTGTTCAGTCTTCTGGATCACCCACTAGACCTTTCCTAGGACTTGAGGGTCAAGGCCCATTTTGGACTACTGGCATTTTTAGATGGGATCTCTTTGGCTTAGGAGTAGGTGTTGATATCACTGTCGCACCTGAGCTACTTGAAACATCTGATCCAGACACAATACCTTTTACTACTGCTTATTATTTTCCTGGTACAGAAGCTCCACGAGCTAACCACATCTTGACTCTCCCTCTACAAATGGTCCATTACACAGATATTATTAATCCTCACACTGGGATTATCGTGGCTAGCCAAGTCCCCATTGGCACACCACTTTCGCCGAGAGTCACCCCAACACTTCCACCTGGATATCATGCGTTAAATGCTTCTATTCTCGCGCCTATGAAAATCACATCCAGAACTCTTAGTGGTCCCACTCCTTCTGGGCACCATCTTCCCGATTTCATTACGACACTTCCTATGCCCCCTTTCAGAGGACCTCTTCCATCCTCTATAGGAGGCACTGATCCTAGTGGCACCATTCCATCGTTCACACCAAATTACCAAATTCCTGTTGGTGGACAATTTCACCAAGGAGGCCTAACTCAACCCCCCCTTGCAAGACAAATCCCAATTGGGACACAACCCCCGATTGGAGGGAAACCCCCACTGACCCCACCCTGTGGAAAAAAAAATACCTCCATCTTTGGCCTAGTATTGGAATCATATTATACAACATAATCCTCCATCGACTAGTGGGCAACAGCCTCAAAAAAGTTCCGTCATACCCCCTAGTACAAGCCAACCCTATCCAGGTATGTCTAATCCTATTTGAGGCTTGAACGCTTAACCTCATGCCCCAGTTCAAGGGTACAACACTATGAGTTACTTTCCTTCACACTAACAACCAAATCTACCTGAATCCTCACATTATATGCATATTGCTTATGGTCCCACTGGTTAGCTGACGGGACTCCCTCCTCAAAGTTACCAGTACCTTCATGTGAATAAAAAATTACCTTTCTTAGCCACCCTGGACCTCCTAGATCTATCAAGGATTTTAAATGATCTGATTCGTCACTCTCCTCAATGGCGCACCATACTAACCAAACTACCATCCGACATCCCTAAATTCGATGGAAAACCGAGAGAGCACCCGAACAATCATGTAATGACTTTTCACCTTTGGTGCTTATCAAACTCCTTGATGGATGACTCTATTCTTTTACACCTTTTTTGAGAGAACCCTCATGGGTTCTGACATGAAGTGGTAGATAGAATTACCACGAGGTTTCTTCGTCGAATTCAACACCCTCGCTATGGATTTCTCCACCCACTACCAGTTACCAATCCGCTATGAAATGGGGGCCGAGATTTTGAGTTCTTTCAAACAAACCAAAGCCATTCATATCTCCGATCACATTCATGAGTGGCGACGGAGATGACGTCTCATCAAACTCGAACTTCCCGATCAGTTGATGGAAGAGTGATTCACAAAATCATTCGTGAATGACATCGGTCGTGACATTTCCATCGGTGGAGTTGTCATAGAAGAACAGGCCATTAGTCGTGCTCAATACCTTGACTTCGTTTACTCACAAAAAGGTACTCTTTATGACTTACTCCCTGATGTTCCTCGTCCTTCTACTTCTGCCACTTCAACTACTCCAATTGCTTCTCATGCAACCGACGGTGTGATTGGCACTTTCCATGCCCAACCTAATTTCATCCAAACCTCTAGAAACAACCCCAAACCCATTTCTTCTAATGTTCAAAATGCTCTGTCTCCTACCCCATGCCCAACCTAATTTTGTCCAAACCTCTAGCAACAACCCCAAACCCATTTCTTCTAATGTTCAAAATGCTCTGTCTCCTACCCCTCCCACCTACAAGACTTCTGAGGTAAATGTTGTTCAATCTACCCTCGCCGATAAAAACAAATCCAAAAAGGGAAAGGGTAAGAATAAGGAGGACAAAAAAAATTCACAAGCAGAGAGAACCAAAACACCACCTGTTGACGATAGGGATAAGCGGAAACCCTGATACCCTTGTCTTATCTGTGGTTATGATTACTACACTGAGGATTGTCCACGACGAGCCAAGGTTACTAAGTTCCTTCAAGAGACCACAAAACCACCCACTCCGACCGTATTGTCACAACCCTTCCCTTCTCAACAATAGGCCCAATTGGTCATTCATGACCAACCTTTCCCCTCCAATACATCCTATGTCTTAATGTGTACAGGTGATTCAAAGAAGAATGACATCACACTTACCACTCGAGCCAAAGATTATTCTTCCTCCAAAGAGAAGGTTGATGCAATACCTCCTTCGTTGGTCCAATCATCTCCCATGACTCCACCTACCAATGGTCCTCTTCATCTCGGATGACTAAGCCTCGACAAAGTTCTTCGCCCTCCTCCAAATGGCATCGTTCAGAAATCGGCTTTCAATTCTCATGCCTGCGCTGCCTAGAACTACAGTATTGTTGAATATTTGGCCCAAGCACCATCCGCGATGTCAGCCCTCAAAGTGCTTCAAAGTTTTCCTATACAATGGAAGGAACTGTTGAAAGCTATCGGTGGAATCGACCCTACAGATACGAATTTAATAATTTTTTACTTGGAAGATCACATTCCAAGGTTACCCTCTCAACTCAAATTCCAAATACAAGTTATTGTCTCCGACAAAAACATTTGTAGAACAGTTATTGACAAGGGTGCATCAACATGTGTCTTGTCTATTACCTGCTATAAAGCCATCAACTCTCCTCCTTTGACTGAATCCCACAACACACTCAAAGCCTTTAATGGCTCCGGTTTTAAGCCTTACAGTGTACTCCCTTCATTATTGATTACATTAGAAGGCAAAATGGTCCAAGTTGAAGTGGAGGTATTTGAAACTCCTCTCGATTACAACCTTCTACTTGGCTGTAGCTGGATTGATTCCATGTGCATAGTTGTGTCGACTCTTTTCCATGTCATGTGTTTCCCCCAGATACGAGAACGTCAGTGTGGGTCTTCTTAAAGACTCCTCGTTAATGGGTACCTTCCCCATCCCACCACCCGATGTTCCACATCCATATGTCGCTTCGATCAACATGATCTCCACCTCTATTCACAGAACCCCTACATCTCACAACCCATGGATGATACCCAACCCCAACAATCATCTTCATTACGACGATGAAATGCCTTTGAGTCCAGTCGAATCTGCCTATCAGTCCATTCAATCAGCAACCCCTTCTACCCCCTCTCTTGGTGATTTATCTCCAGATCCTTTCCTTGTCATTTTTCCCATGGAAGAGATGATTATGTTTGTTCTGGAAGACACCCCCTAGGATGATGGACATCATCGTTCCATCCTCTTCCTAGAACAACACACCATCGAGGGTTACCAACGGATCTCAACCTTGTATACTGTTGTCGTCATTTCCATCGTTCTCAACACTACACACAATGTGTTTTACGAAGGGAACTTAAGTAATATCTCACCCACCACCCCCCTCAACATGTGCATATCATATCTTCGTGTTCCCTTGACGAAATTGTCACCTACAAGTCGTTTTTCAAAGAATTTCATGACGTCTTCACCTGGAGCTATGAAGAAATGTCGGGTATTGACCCCGACATTGTGATACATGAGATCAAGACATACCCAGACGCTAAACCCGTCCGACAACGAATTCGTCTGGTCCACCCACGTAAAGCGGATGCTATCAAGATTGAAGTCAAGAAACTTCTCAAAGCCGACTTTATTTACCCAGTGGCTCTCACTGACTGGGTTTCCAATCTTGTCCTGATCGACAAGAAACAAGGCACAATCCATGTGTGAGTTGATTATAGGGATATTAACAAATCATGTCCTAAAAACAACTTTCTTACCCCCTGCATTGATCGGATCGTCGACGATTGTGCCAGTAGTAAAATATTCTCTCTGATGGATGGTTTCTACGGATATAATCAAATCAATATCATTCCCGTGGACCAACACAAAACCACTTTTATTTGTAGTTGGGGCACATTTTCCTATTGAAAACTTCCTTTCAGTTTAAAAAGCGTTGGTGCAACTTGTCATCATGCTATCTCTTACGCCTTCCATGATATCAAGCACATCATGTAGCCATATCTAGATGAATTACCCTTTCATTCCATGCACCGTGTAAATATTCCAATACACCTCTGAGCCATTTTCCTTCGATGTCGGTTTTACCATATACGCTTGAATCCTCACAAATGCGTTATCTGCGTCGAATCCGACCGACTTCTAGGCTTTATTGTTTCACATCAAGGGATCCGGGTAGATCCTTTGAAGGTTGAGGTGATTCTCAATCTCCCTCCTCCTTTTTCACTTCGCCAGTTACAAAATTTGCAAGGGAAGGAAAAATTTCTTCGTCATTTCATCCCAAACTATGTTGAGCTAACTCTTGGATTTATGTGACTGATCAAGAAAGAGTCTGAGTTCATATGGGATACCACTGCCAACAAAACTTTCAAAGCTTTTAAATTGTCTCTGACACGTACCCCACTTCTCTTCCCACCTGATTATAGTCGTGATTATTTCCTCTACCTCACAACCTCGGACTACACCATCGCTATGGTTCTCATCTAGGAGGGTGATTCTCATGACCAACACATCATCTATTACTTGAGTCGAAGTCTTACGCCTATCAAAACCAAGTATTTACATGTTGAAAAACTGGCCTTGGTAGCCGTCCAAGCAGTTCAACGTTTCTGACACTATATCCTCTCTCGTAACACTACGGTAATTTCTAACTGCAACCCTATGCAGCACATTATTACACGTCAACTGCTAGGGGGAAATTACTCCAAATGGATCATGAAACTCTAGGAGTTTGACTTAGAATTCGAACGTGCTAAGTCTAAGAAATCCTTAGTTTTCTCCAAGTTAATATGCGACTTTCCCTACTCTGAGACGAAAAATGTAGCAGCCGATTCATTACCTAATGAATCCCTTTTCCTGATTAGTTTTGATGATCTTTGGTATGGAAATATCATCATATATCTCCAAACCTAGACTTTCTGGCCCAATTTGTGTAGTACTAACCGTCGTCGAATACGCCACCAAGCCCGTCAATATATTATCCTTGGTGATACTCATTATCGTCCTGGGATTGACTTCGTTTTTCGACACTGCCTCACGTTTGTTGAAGCTGAGAAAGCCCTAAATGACTACCATTCTGGATCCTGTGGTGGTCATATGTCTAGGTATGCTACTGCCTAGAAGATCTTGCGTGCAAGGTATTTTTGACCTTCTTTATTTAACAATTGTATAATTGCCATCCAAAAATACCATGCTTGCCAGACCTACAACAATAAAATATGGTCACACCTTGCTCCTCTTCATCCTCTGGTCTCTGTTGGTCCTTTTGCAAAATGGGGTATCGATTTCATGACATGTCACCCTCACTAGGCCGAGGGGCATGGATACATTATTGTAGTTGTAGATTATTTTATGAAATGGGCCAAGGCAATGTCGACATTTGACAACAATGGAAAGACTGCAGCATTATTCATATTCAATCACATCATAGCTCATTTTGGTGTTTCTCAAGCTATCGTCACTGATCATGGTAGCCACTTTAGAAACTTCATGATGTTCGAACTCACTGAAAAGTTGGGTCTTCTCCATGAAAACTCAACACCCTATTACCCACAAGCCAACAAACAAGTCGAAGCAATTAACAAAGTCCTCATTACCATGCTTCGACAAATGATAAGGATTCATAAAACGAGTTGGCACATGATGTTGTTTTCATCATTGTGAGCTTACCAAACATCCGTTAATTCTGCTACTAGGTTTACACCATTCCAGTTAGTCTTTGGTTTAGAAGCCATCCTGCCAATTGAATGTGAGATACCCTCCCTAAAACTAGTCGTTGAACTCCTACCAAAACCTTCTGCTAAAGAATAACGTCTGTTGTATCTCATGTGATTAGACGAAACTTGTCGCGACGCCACCCTAGTCATAGAAGCCCAGAAGAAACGCATCAAAGCCCAATACGACAAACATGTCAAGCCTCGCATTTTATCCGAAGGTGATCTGGTTCTCCTTTATGAACAAGATCGGGATATGCTAGGAGAAGGAAAATTTGAAGTTATGTGGCGAGGCCCTTATATCGTTAGATGAGTTATGAAGAAATGAGCTTACGAGTTAGTGGACTACGATGGTATCCCTTTGAATGAACCCAGAAATGGGTTGTACTTAAAGAAGTACTATGCCTAAGATCACATGTGCATGAGTGCTTGTATTTTATTGTATCATACTTCTTGTGTGTTACTGTAGTATGCTTTTTCATTATCTGGTCTCTGCAACCGATCGCTTATATTATGTTGTGTTTGGTTTCCATATGTTGGAGTCTTCGCTACCCCACATTGGCTTCATTGATGGCGCTAGTCGTAGTACTCAAAATCTTGCTTTTGCTGCTTGGGCAATTTACGCCCCTACAAATGAACATATCACTCTACGAGGTGTGTGTCTCGGTCATGTGACCAACAATATTGCAGAGTATAGCACCGTCATCGAATTGTTGATTGATGCTATTTCACTCGGTATTCGCCACTTGGTTGTACGACTCAATTCGCAACTAGTAGTACTACAACTAAGTAATGTCTATGTTATTCGAAGTCCTACTTTAGTATGGGTATATTTACGAATTCACCTCTTGGAACATTATTTTGATTATATTGAGTATCAACACATTCCATGATGTCTAAATACATTGATTGATGCATTAGATAACTATGTATTAGACAGACATTTGGGCCATTTATAAACCAATCACATCACATGTATCACACAACACAAGATAAGCTGGTAAAATCCATATATATATATATATAACGATCAAAAGTTTTTACAAAATGTTTCTTTCCAAGGACCAAAATCTTAAAATGTGGAGCTCATAACTTCTACAAAATAGCGTCATGGGTGACGCTCAAGATAACACACAACTACCCGGGCCACCCTACGAAGAAGTCGACTAATAGACTCTGACACGCCTATAGTATGACGTTGATAACGTTTAGGGATCTCCCCAATAGCCATATCTGGGATGTCATCGATCAACCCCTCCAAGTTCTGCTCCACTTCCTTGTAGTCTTCGGCATCCCATCGCGCCACGAGAGCCACCTCTCCTCGTCATTGAATAGGAGACGTTCCTGGAGGTCAATATGGCCCCACATCTGTGTCATCAAAAAGATATTTTTTGATTAGTTCTTGGACAAACATAAAAACATTTTATATGATAAAAATTACTAAAACATTTAAAAAGAACAAAATGTGTACTTCTTACCTAGGTCACCCCACTGAGCATCCTTAGGTAGGGCCAAATACAAATCCCCTCGAAAATCCAAACCAGCGTATGTGTAGTCATAAATCATCAACATTTGTGGCCGCAACTAGTCGAAAAATGAATCATTGTACTTGATGATGGGCTTAGCTATGTGTCGGGCCATGAGGTTGCACCACCTCAGCATCCTCAGATCCTTTGGGGCTGGTAAACCCCAATCAACCTGTAATATCAACAATGGGACCCTCTCAAGAAAGAAGGACACCAAAAGTGATCCATACCCAAACTGCTTCAAGTTTCGCCTCTTGCACTTCGTCAATTGCCTCTTCATACCACAGAGAACCGCATCCAACTAGTTGAATACTCGTGGCTCTGTGCACTCTATGGCGTATTGGAAGTAGATCTGGAGAGCCATGTGTGGAGCTGCGCTCCCGACCATGCGTGCTATAGTGAAGAAGATGGTTTGTAAGGTCAAGTTTCTGACCCCCCAAATAGAAACCTTTCCCTTGCTTCTTTCTACCTCAGGAACATAGTACTGGTGACAATACTCACTCATAGAGAGTCCGCCACCTCGGCTACTGGTCAAGATAGCGTGGTACCCATGCCATGATAGTCCTATTAGAAAATAGATATCCTCGATATCTAGGGTCAATGTGTGGACTCCCAGATGAAACAATTGTTGCTCCATGTCCCACATATGAACCAGGTATTCCAACAATCTGAGTTGGGCCCTCATACCCAGAATCGTGAAGAATTTTAAGAGCCCACAGTCCCGAAGGGAAACAACTGTACCTGGGTCATTCCCAGCAATAGCATCATCTTCCTCATGTTCTCTTTCTCACCACTCCAGCATTGTAATGATCAAACACCTGCATAAAAACCATAAGAGAAGGGTCAACAACTTATTTCAAACCTTGGCATAATTTTTATCGAGCAAAAGTCAAATTTAAATTTCATTTTTAGGCCCCCGTAGGTGCCCCTTCAGCACAGTGTGAGATTTTCACAGGTGCCCTTAAGGCCGCCTGTGAGAATCCTATATTCTTGTAGGTCCTGCATGGCCAGCCTGCGAGAACGCTTGGGTGCAAGTTATGGCCCTAAAATGAACCTAAAAACTTGAAAATTGCCAATAAAAACTAAAACTAAACCATGGAAAAGGTAGAAGATCAAGAGCTTACCTCGTTGGTGAAGATGGTTCGCCTAATGGTCGCTTGTGCCTCCCATGATCGAGCAACAAAATTTGGGGGAAAATGAGGTGTATTGGGCAAAGTTCTTGGCAAAATCAGAATGAAAATGGTAAAATCCCTTTTTACCCATATTTATTCACTTTTTACCATTTTTGTTGATTTTTATATTGTTTTCTTTATAAAACCTAATGCCTAATAGTCCTATGAGTGTGACTTTTTGCAGATATAGAAACTTTGAAGTCCACACGAAGGAGTATGGATGTTTTTTCTTTTTCGTCGCATGTACGATTTCTTTTTAGGGTTTTTAGAAAAACCTCAAGCTCAGTCTTTGTTTGTTCTCGCACTCGAAAATACATGAGAACGTAACAGAGTACACTTTTCTCGTCTTTTCATACTCGTCATGGTCACATGAAAATGATGAATGCAAAGGAGTATCCTTTAAGATCTTTTCACACTCCATAAAAATGAAAAGATGGTCGAGCAACCTTATTCTGTTCACGCTCGTAAAAGTATCTGAACAAAACGTTCGATGGGAAATAGTTTATCACTTTTTCTATCCTGTCGAATTATTTTACGAAAAAGGAACTAAGAGAGTTCTCTTTAAGTGTTTTTCAGACTCTTAAAACATGAAAAATCCTCGAGTTTTCTATCTTTGGACTCGTTAAACAAACATCGAAAGACCCACAATGGAACATAATCACTCCTTCTTAGGGTTCGTTAAACATACTCCGAGGGACTCGTCCGAAGGATGAGCTTAAATTAACAAGCATATGTTATCCTCCTCAAGCTTGCGTAAAAATAAAGAGGTACTCGTAAAAAATGGTGGGGGAAATTTTGGGAAAGGGATGTGTTTTTGTATTCATATTAATGGCAATAAGCGTCGCTCTTGAACATGACACCCCCTATTCATCATTTGAAGTTAGTTTGGAAAATCCATTTGTCTCTCATTTGACTTGCTACAAGGTCATATCCTGGGTCGTCTCTGAGTCACTGCTTCCAAGGCCTTGGTCATGTCATTCATTTGTTCAAGAGAAGTTCATCCAAGTCCTTTATTGAGTTGGCCATCTGCAGTTGTCCATTCTTACCATGTCGACCTTCCCTGTGTTTGTTTCAACCTATATTCATACTCCATTTCACCTTCAAAATCTGTCACTTATTTCATGTCATTGATGGGGATACATCAAGGCCCTCCTATGACGAGTCTTGTTACGTCAAATCCAACTCATTATATAAACAAGAGTTAGAACTTATCTGGCACCTTGGAACTTGCATGCCTCAATGGCAGGTTTCCTCAATTTCGACAATGGTTTTTCATTATTGACCCCTGATCAAGAGGTTCCATCGAGTGTTCTACCTCAACTCATTTATTCACATTCGTTGGATTGTACTAGTGTACCTTGGGAGTCATTTCCATTAATGGTGATTTCCCTCGCACTTGTTAACGGTTTCATCAATGACCGGTAATCAAGTTGTTTCTACCATGTTCGACTCCAACACATGTAATCGCATGGCTAGATTCATACTTTTTGGTGAGGGGATTGAAGACCCTAGGTCTCATCTTGTTGATCTAGGCTACGATGGAGTATATATAATTTGTGACGGTGCATAGATCCACTTTGTATGTCATGTGGCTATGTCGTATGAATTCAAGTCTTTTCGCATAGATCCACAGTGTATTCTTGCTGGCTATGTAGCATTTCGATGACATGGATCCACAGTGTATAATTGGTGGCCATGACCTACATTTATGATTTTATTCATTTATGATATGAGTATGGGAATGCCTACCTTAGAATTGGTATTATATTCTGCAGATGCTTGGTTGTTTGCAGGTTTCTGATTAGGTGCACTCCTAGTTTCTGACACACACACGCAGTTTACAAAGTATTTTGACTATCATAGATTCCGGCCTTATACTTTGGGGGGAATTTTTTTACACATGATTTTGGTCACTTGGGTGATGTTTCAACAGTGATGTATTCAGGCTCCCAACAAGGACTTTTTTCCTGAGAAAAGTGGCTTCTGTCTTCTTCCAAAAACATATTTTTAAGGTGAGTTTGTAGGATTCCTATGGTCTAGGGTGTGACAATCCTTCATTCTCGTAGGCCACCCACACTTAGAGTGTAAACTTCTCGTAGTCTGCTCCATATATAGGGTGCGAACTTGTTTTTATGCTTGGAAAGGAGAAGAGGTCTCGAGGGTTCTAGAAGGGAATATTCTAGAAAATGAGTTGGCATTCGCATGGTTTTCATTTTACTGACTTCTCAGATTTGATGGGATCATCCTCATCCATGTAACCATCTCTCCTTCTCCTATCTATTGAAAGGTTTCTCATGGAAAAGGTTAAGCAAGACTGAATGAATAATTTGTGAAAGAATTGTGTGAAGAACCCTACTTGGACCGAAGCTTGAAGACTTTATTTGGTCTATCAAGAGGAATTGGATATTCTTCATGAAAGTGCAGAGGAAGTGTGTGTGTTGTAACAAAGGGTCACTGAAAGGAAGCTTGTGACATTAAGGCGATCAGGTTGTATCTTCTACTTTCAATTAATATGATACTATGGAATGTCCCTTTCCCATAAATTCACTCTTACTTTATTGTGTAACTCCTTGATCATATGCATAAGTTGACATTGAATATACTTTTCTATCTTCACTTTGGTTGGTTTGTGTTGTCTTGGACTTGACTTCACGAGAGCACCGAAGTGAAGCGAGAACAACAGAGACCTAAAGAAGCGATATCAAGGTATGTCACTTATTCCTTCTCATTAGTAGATTCAATGACTACAACTTAGGGAAAGAGTTGGGTCATGTCCTGTTTTGTTCTAGATCCAGGTGGATCTAGGGAGATCCGTTAGTGTCCGCACCTACCGACTTGTCTGATTACACCAACTCCAAAGTCATTAAAATCATGGATGAGTTGGATCCATACCTTGCATTACTAGGAATCGACTGGGATTTTGATAACAATGCTGTGTTGAATTTCAAAAGTGTCAAATTTCATTTGACACTAACACCCTGTGCGTGGTCCCACCACTGGATTCATATGAAGGCAACCACTATAATGTGCTTGTTGACAAGGAAGAGCAGAGATCAACAATTGAAAATATTTACAAGGCCATGGGGTGTAGGGAGGACTACATCAACCCCACCGTAGATGGAGAATTCAATTGGAGGAGTGTCAAGTCTTATGACATGGATTTTGAAGATGCCTTGGATAGATGGAAGAATAAGTTGTATGAAGTCTCAACAAAACATTGAGCCCAAATAAAAAAGATAGTGCAATGGATAGGGTCAAAACTTTATGTTTCCTCACAGTTTGATGGTATTGTACCAATGGACACATTCTTGGTCCAAATGGAGAAGATCTTCCTCATAGAGAAAATACTCCAGACCATGGATTTTGTGGTTCACGGAACCCCGACACAGTGGTGGGAAACTCATTTCTTGAATATTCAAAATTGGGGGCAGGCAGTTGAGTTCATACAACTACACTTCTAGCCCATCGTCGAATTTGAACTGGCCAACTGAAATAAGGGGACTGAGGATCCACAGGAACACATCTCCTTTTGTGAATAGCACTGGACTGCTAAGAATATTCCTCAAGCCCAATGGGTCCATCGGTTTATCAATACCATGGATATGGTCCCTTGAAGCTGGTACATCAAGCTGGTACATCCAGGAAGAGCTCTAGAGGAAAAAAAGTGATTGGACCCATATGACTTCCCAGTTCCTTTCGACATTTTGGTTCACTTCGGACGCTCTATTTCTCAGTGAAGCTCTTGGTTGAGTTAAGGAATTTGTTTTTATTGGTATCCAAAAGCTACTAGTCCACTAGTGATATTCTCATATCACTATCCGTTGGCCAAGATGAAAGAAACATCCCATTGTTGGAAGATCGATACAGACAACATTGGCAATGATGACCATCATAGTGTCTACATATGAGAGCCTGAAGGGGAACACACTTTGGAGGTAAGGGTGGTCGAGACAACCATGTTGAATTATAATGGCGCTATCAAGACTAAGAAACACAATATTGGGATAGAGGAAGCACCAAAGATGGCCATTATTAGGGATTAATGGGAAAAGCAGACTGTCACCCAGGTGGTTGACCTCTTGAAAAAGTATGAAGACTTATTTCCACAAAGTTTTTTTTAGATGAAGGGCATCGCAAGATCCTTAGGAGCTATGAATATCTATCTTAAATTGGACTCCAAGTCAGTCAATAGAATACCCTACCGTCTAAATCCTATATAAATAATAAAAAGTGTGAAAGGAGCTAGATCACATCCTGGATGTCAGGATCATTATCCCTATTGAATAATATTACCGGATCGGTCCCATCGTCATTCAAGAAAAAAATACTGAGAAAATTTGGATATGCGCCAATTTGTGAAGCCTCAATGCATCATGTGTCCATGACCCTTTCCCAATAACATTCACAGACGAGGTGTTGGAGAATGTTGGAAGTAGGGAAGACTACTCATTCACAGATGGTTTCTCTAGACATTTTGAGGTTCGGATCATAGAGGAAGATCAAACCAAAAACACCTTCACAATCAAATGGGGGTCCTTTTCATATATAATCATGCCCTTCAGATTAAAAAATGCCCCAGTAGTGTTTTCTCAGATAGTGGTAGCAACATTCAACGAGCTTATCCATAATTTTATGGAGGTATACTTGGACGATTGGACTTTGTTCAGTCTATTAAAATAATATATACAAGCTCTCTAGCTAATCCTCGATCGATGCCACCAACTACAAATCTCTTTGAATTTGAAGAAGTGCATCTTTTGTACTACCTTTGGTATATTGCTTGGAAATTTCATGTGTAAATATGACTTTCTAGTCGACCTGGCTAAGATTTTCACCATCCTATATATGGTAGCCCCTACTTCAGTTTGGGTGATGCATGCAACATTGGTATTTTTCACTCACTCACACTCTCTCTGCTACACAGAATCAAGGCGCAACTTTGGAGAAGGTGATGTGGTAGTTGCAGGGACTCGGTTTCTTCTTGTTTAGTCCTTTGGTATGTCTCTCTTGTGTGCTACTCCTTGAGGAGGTGCACCATATTGGTATAGTTTTTTTGTTGTTGTGGTGGTGGTATTTCTAGTTGATCTATCCTTTGTTCTAGGGTTTATCAATTTGGACTTTCTTTGTAAACAAAATATATCTAAGAAAGGTTGATGGGTTTTTCCCCCATTTTGGGGTTTTCCTAAGATAAGTCTCTTATGTTATTTTTGTCTCTAGTTCATGTTGTTACTTGTCAGTACATGATATATATGTTAATGGTAATGAATTAAAAGAACACTAGTAACACTAATTCTCTGTAATTAAGGAAAATATAACATGGCATCCGAGTTGGTTACCTTTAGAACAGTTTGACCACTGGAAGGAAGATATCTATAACAACATCTTGCATCTGCAATACTTTTTCAAGCTCGTTGAGCACTATCCCAGTGTCTTTGGGGATAATTAATCCATAGAGAAGTGTGGCCTAACCTAGCACACACCCTGAAACCCTCAACATGCAGTTTGGTGAAGTTTGAAAAAAGGAGGCTTTTTAGTGTTAGGTTTTCTACCAGCAAAAAATGACAACCAACATGAGAGTTGAATATAGATTGGATAGAGAAGATAACTTCAGATATTGGAAGCAAAAAGTTGTCCTCATTCTATAAGAGAATGAGTTATTGGATCATATAAAGCAGATGCTTCCAAAACCAGAAGAAGAAGATGCCAAGAAAAGCTCAAGGTCAAGGCCAAGAGAATCTTGACAAAATCAATAAAGGGTCATCTGATACCTACTATATCAGAAATAAAGAAACTGAAGAAATGTTTGATTCCCTAACCAGCCTTTATGAAAGTAATAATACCATTCGAAAGATTACTCTACGACATCAACTCATAAACATGACCATCACTACAACATATTGGAAAAATTATGACGATCCACTTGCGACATTATGGACAAAAATGGCCATCCTGTCGAAAAATAGAGGAAATTTTGATTTTTTTTCTTCACACTACCTGATATCGTCGCACCTATGACATAAATTTCAAATCTTCACAAGAGCGATGTCTTCTGAAGTTTCTCTCTCTTGCGGAAACATCAAATTTGCATCGTACTTGCGACGGTGTGGACACTAGGTTCCCCCCCCTGTTGAAATTACTAAGACAACTGAGAGCGGGTGGTGAATCAGTTGTTACTGTGCTTAAACAATGTTAAGTATATTAAACCATTTTTAATCTTTCATCAAGTGACCATCAATATTATACATCATATGAACACCATAAATAATGAGAATCAATCACACATAAGATATACACAGAGACAGATTTTCATGAGGAAACCCATAAAGGGAGAAAACCTTTTCTTCTTTGAAATGATAGGCAGTCTTTTAAGTTCTGTACATCATCTATGTTTGAGCACCAACCCAAAGTGAGGCTACTACCTTTGTTTTACAAGCTCCAACATGTTTGAGAGCACCAACTCTCTCATTTCTCTAGCACCCACTAGAAGGTGGCACCAACTCCCTGAGTGTTCCAGCACCAACTGGATGGAAGCACCTACTTCCACTTATACAAGTACCAACTTGCATATAGAAAAATCTGTGTTTTCCCAAGCACCACCTTGCCACCCTGTTTTTCTAGCCATAACTAGATGGAAGCTACAACTCCCAATATTCAAGCACCAACTCGAATATCAGAGGACCACAGTCCTCCCTAGCACCACCCTACCTCCCTAGTTATGAATAAGTGATTGAAAAACAAACAATAAATGTGTCTCAATTCTTTCCCCTTCTTTTCTCTTCTACAATTCTTCTCTACTTCAAAAATTGTTCTGTAATTCTTCTCTGCTTCATGCTATTATGCTATTCTGCTCTGCTTCATGCTATTCTGCTATTCTGCTCTTGCTTCTGTCTATTCAGCAACTGTTACTCATCTCTGAGTTTTATCTCAAGCTCTACAACCTTTAATTTTACTCTTCTTACCGTTCATCACATTTTTCCAGTTAGAACAACAAACCTTACACAGTTGCTTCATGTCTTCTTTTATTCAAACATGCCTCATCAGTTACACCTCGAATCTTCTTGGGAAAAAATGCCTCAGCAACTGAATCACCAACTTATCAAGAATCATGAATCTGTTTTGCTAACTGAATTTTAAATGATTAAATAACTATGAATTGAAAAAATATCCCTCTGATCATATACAAATTCACCTACACTATTGGATTACATCAACAGGGTTTTGTGTTTATCTCATATGCCCACTAGCTGTGACTGAGCGGTAAACAGAATTTGAATTTCGTGATCTTGCATCTTGACATTCCTGTGATAAAGGATCTCAACACTCCAAGTCGTGATCACCGAGACTCCGAGATGGATCTTATCACCGCTAGCTTCTTCCCCTCAGGTGACCACTAGCGGTGCCCACAGGTTGTGCCAAAAAGCACTTCATATTTCACGAACTTATAAACTTTATCGAGCTTGATCAACGGTCAAGATCTCCAATGATCCAACAGTCCATATCTCATCGCTATCTCGCATATCATGATTCCTATGATGAAGGGTATTGATACTCCAATTCATGATCACCGAGACTCTGAGATGGATCTTAACACCGGTAGCTTCTTCCTCCATCTTCCGTAGATGTAGCCACTAGCTGTGACTACAACCTTATTCGAAAACTCATTTCACACTTTCACGTCTCAGGTATTCTTTCGTGCTCTGATCTATCACCACATGACACTCTTGGATCAACGATCCAGATCTTATCCCGATTTCACCACTTCACGAGCCTTCTTCATGCCTGATCCACGGCCCATAATCCTTGGTAATCTGACAGTCCAGATCTTTTCATGATCTCGCATATCACGATTCCTATGATGAAGAGTCTCGATACTCCAAGTTGCGAACGTCGATATGGAACTTAGAAATTAGCTCCTTCCCTTAAGCCTTTAACGATGTGACCTTGAAATATGACCACTCGCCAATCAAACGAGAACTTCGATCCTTTGATGTTCCAGTCAGCGAAACGATGATCTTTCACCATGTGTCCTATGGAACCAACGGTCTAGGTAATATCACGATTTCACCACATGTCCTTCTTGAATCAACGGTCAAGATCTTATCGCGATGTCACATATCATGAGTTTGAACCTCTTTCCTTTGGATTTCCTGATCTGTGAAACTCCGAAACGAAACCTTTTTCATACTTTGACTATTTTCCTCCTTCTGAGCTTACACTGCTGATCTTGCCATTATCACTATGCTATTGATCCTGTTGATATTCACCATATGATCGTGTTGATCTTTTCCATCAATGACAAACATGTGCCATCAATGACAAACACGCATACTCTACCTCTGTCTAAAAACATGCCAACAATCTCCCACTTTGGCATTGATGGCAATCCCTTGAAAAACATGCAACCATACCACTGTAGCATCCTTGAAATTTATCACACTTTCTCCCTCTTTAACATCAATGTCAAAGAAGAAACATGCTCCCCCTGAGCTGTCGTAGTGCATACTCGCCCTGTAAACTATGAGCAACTTAGAAATACAACATATATTCAATAAGTATTCCTCCTGATCAAGTGAACATATTAGATGAAAGAAGTTATAACCCCCAACTTTTGACGAAGATATGCAAAAGGGGTCACTGCTAACAGTTTAGTAAAGATATCAGCTATCTATTCTATGGAAGGAATATAATTCAGCTGAACAAATCTGTTTGTGACTTGTTCTCTGAGAAAATGGTAATTTATTGGGATATGCTTAGTCTTTGAATGAAGAACAGGATTCTTGGAGACACTAATGGCACTAGCTTTATCACACTGAATTGTAATCGGATCAGTATAGTTTACCTTCAAATCTGCAAGAGTTTGAATCATCCACAAAATCTAAGTGCAACAAGTAGCAACAACAATGTACTCTACTTTTGTATTTGATAAGGAAATAGATCCATGCTTCTTATTAATCCATGCTACCAATGAGTCACCCAAGAAGAACGCACCTCCACTGGTGCTCTTTCTTTCATCCACACAATTTGCCCAATCTGCATCTGAATAAGCAGTTAACTGAAAATTCTGATTTTTGGGATACCACTGACCATAAGTCATATTTCTCTTCAAGTATTTGAATATCCTTTTGACATCTACCAAGTGACTTTGTTTAGGAGCTGACTGATAACGACCTACCATTTTAACACCTTGCATTATATCAGGACGGGATGTTGTGATGTACAAAAGACTGCCTATCATAGAGAGATATGTCATTTGATCAACATCTAATGAAATATCATCTTTACTAAGCTTGCAACCAACCACCATAGGTGTGCTAATAGGAGAGGAATCCTCCATCTGAAATTTCTTCAACATCTCTTTCAAATATTTTTCTTGAGAGATAAATATTCCTGTAGAACTCTGATTTACTTGTAAACCAATAAAATATGACAGTTCTCCTATTATGGACATGTCAGATTCTATTTGCATAGAGTTAGAAAACCAATGGACAGATGATTCATTAGTACAACAAAAAATAATATCATCTACAT
>JASDQU010736528.1:41541-58701 GCA_032191745.1 Picea mariana
CACCCAAAAAACTGAGTTTTGGAGAGGAGCGCTCCCCCTTACACTATCTCGGAGCGTCGGCGCTCCCCAATACACTGTCAGGGAGCGTTATAATGCTCCCTAGCCCTTTTGAGGGAGCACTACAGATTTTGAGGGCGCTGGCGCCCCCTAAAGCTTACTAGGGAGCGCTACAACACTCTGATGGCCCTTTTGAGAGAGAGCTACCTATTCTGGGAAGTTGTTAAGCTGTTGAGATGAATGGGGGAAGCATCTTTTCATTCTTGGAAGACAGTTGGATTTGAATCCCTAGTCCAACCATGATCCTAGGGCAGATCCTCAACTGAAGGAGGCAAATCCTCAACCTCCCCAAGGATATCTCAAGATTTTTAAGCCTCTCCAAGGCTATATAAGCAAGCTTTCTAATGGTGAAAGGGGGATGCAAAATAGAGAATGTCAAACTTATGATCTCATAAGTGAGGACTGAAAAAAGGAGAATTACACCAAACTTATGATCTCATAAGTGGTGTTGGAAGATAGCTGATTGGGGGAAGAATGAATATGTGAAACTTATGATCTTGGAGGAAACCTACAGTCAGCCAAAGGAGATTGATCAGTGAAGCTATTGTTATCCAGTTTGTGGACCTTTCAGGCAAGGGTTAGACGAAGAGGACTTGACGAAGCTGTCGCAGTCGCATCTACGATTGTAAGTACTGCTGTCGTTACTCTCATTAATATGACATGCTTGGCCTGTTTCTTTCTAGTTTGTGTCTAGTGTTACATGAACTTATCATTTAGTGATAGATCTATTTTCAAGCTAATGTCAATAGAGTAGGAAGTGGTCGTATCTTGTTTTGTCCACAGCTTCCAGCAAGGAGCAAAATATTGGAGCGCAACTCGGAGCGTGCAGGGACAAACGTCAATAAAAAGGTACTTCTATCATCCTCCCTTCTCACGCATTAGTTTAGATAGATTTGAAAGGAAGTCAGTGTCCATGATAAGCATTTTTCCGTCTAGGGTTAAGGTCAAGCCTTAGAGGTCGATCTACTTGTCCGCAAGCAGATTTTCCTACAACACAATTGATACACCATCACTAAGGAATGTTTTCCTTATTGTTTTCATTTAGCTACCACTTCTATAGAGGAAAATATCTCTGGTGAATGTTTTTTCTAGTAAGTCGCTCTCATTAAATGCCTTCATATTTAAATTATTTGTGAAGACAAACCAGATAGAATGACTCATATGTCAATGTCCCTTAACCCCCTACTTAAGTATTATCAATATGTTTCAGAAGAACCACATTTTTTCTCCCACACACAACACATTCAACATGAAATCAAGCTAATACCGAGGGTTTCCCTTACCATCTCACCCTCCTATTGTCTTTCCCCTACTGAAAGAACAAATATTGACAAACAAATTAAGGGCTTTCTATCTATAGGCAAGATTCAACCCAACTCCTCTCCATGTGGCTCATTAGCCTTTTAAATGCACAAAAGGGACTTTGCTTGGACTAGAACTTGGTCATGGAATATTAAGCTCTTATTAAGGTCACTGTCAAGAACATATATCATTTTCTAGATTAGTGCTCCAGAGATTGTTATTTTACCAAACTAGACTTAAGATCAGGCTACTATCAAGTGTACATGAGGGAATGTGATGCTGAAAAATAGTGTTCAAAGAAAAATTCAATCTCTATGAGTGGTTGGTTATGCCCTTTGGGCTCACGATATCCATAGAAATTTTTATGAGACTAATCAATGGTTTTTCCACTCTCATCTTGGATGATTTGTAATTATATACCTTAATGAAATTTTAATCTTTAGTCAAAGTTGGAAGGAGCATATACAACATATCCAGCAAATGTTGAAGATTTTATGTACCAATAAACTTCAAGTTTATATGTGTGTGTGTGTGTGTGTGTGTGTGGTCAATAGTGTATTTCATATTGTGGTTTTTTTGTCTTAGCTGCCAGTATTCAAGTGGATCCTGTAATTTTTAAACATGTGAAGTAAATAAATGCATATAGATTCTAAGAAAAATATAAAGTAATCAATGGCTCATACACATAATACATAGTATTTATGCTATAAACCCTTAACCGATAAAAAAACATCCCTCCTTGGTGTCACACCTCTCAACTCTTCATTGTATTAATTTCACCATTCACAATACAATATATACAAATTTTAGGTATTTTGCAGCTACTAAAACCCTAATCCCTTAATCCAAGATTAATTAATAAAACCACTAAAAATAGAGAAAAACACTAAAATAGAAAAAATCCCATTGGCTATGGGATAGCACCTGGAGCCGAATGCTCCACGCAAAGAATATAACACCTACCCAACATTCTCCCACTTGTTGTTTTCTTTGCATACAGGGGGGCATAGGATTACATAGTCAACAATCTATGGTAGAAATTATTATTGCTTCTCTACACCAGGAGAACTTCTCGGAGCTCATCGACTTTGTCAATGAATCTGCAACATTCTTCAAAGTGTCAACCTTCTCCAATAACACCTTCTTGTATTCAACCATGTCTCTCATAGAGTGATACTAAACATCAATATGCTTTGTATTTGAATGATAAGTTGGGTTCTTTGCTAGGAAGATTGCACTATGACTATCACAATCTAACCTTACTACTTGTTGTACCAACCCAATACTTGAACACAATATGTGTAACCATACTACTTCCTTTCTTGCATGAGTGATCTCCATGTATTCAACTTCTGTAGTTGAGAGTTGCACTACAACATGTATTTTTCTCATCCAACTGATTGCTCCTCCAAATAGGTTAAACACACCCACTTGTATATCTTTTGTGATCCATATCTCAAGCCCAGTCTATGTCAAAAAACCCATGTATGTCCAACACTTTGTCCAATCCTGGTCTTCCTTGGTATCACAATCCATAACTATAAGTGCCACTAAATATCTAAAAACCATTTTTACTGTTGTTCAATGCTCCTTCCCTGATTTTGACATATACCTACTCAAAACTCCCATTGCATGTGCAATGTCTAATCTAGTATAGACCATTGGATGCATCATAATGCCAACTACACTAGCATATGGAACATGGGACATGTCCTCTTCCTCTTCCTATGTCTTGGGAGACCGATCTGCAGATAAATTTACACCTACAAGAATAGGAACCTTGATCAATTTACTTTCCTATATATTAAACCTCTGTAATATTGTTTGAACATATTTTCTCTGATTCAACGAAAGTTTCATGTTTGCATGATCTCTTTTAATCTCCATTCTCAAAATAAATTTAGCATCCCCGAGATCCTTCATGTCAAATTTGGAGGATAGTTTTGACTTCAGCTCCTTGATTACATCCATGTTGTTTCCTACCAACAACATGTTATCAACATACAACACTACATAAATGAATTGATTACCAACTTGCTTGGAATATATGCAGTGATCATTCCTACTTCTCACAAATCCTAGTCCAAGGATATATGTGTCAAAATTTTGGTACCATAGCCTAGGTGATTGCTTCAGACCATATAGTGACTTATTTATCTTACATACCAACTCTTTATTTCCCTTCATTGCAAATCCTTTTGGCTACTTCATGTAGATTTATTCTTCCAGATCCCCATGTAGGAATGTTTCCTTCACATCCATATGTTCTAATTCAAAATTAAAATCAAAAACAACAGATACAAGAAATCTAATAGAAGTTAACTTGGAAATAGGAGAAAATATTTCACCAAAGTGTTGGTGTTCAGGTATGAACGATTTATTCACCCTTTTCCTACATTAATTTATCAATCCGGGTGTGTATCCTTTCAAGGCAACGTGCAAGGTATATGCAGGGGCAAGAGTACAATTCGTTATGAACAAGGGTTCACGATTAAGATTCAAAACATTACTGTCAACTGGATTAACTACAACTTCCAAAAAGTACTCATAAGAATCACACACTATAACAGCAAGCATAAATTGATAAATAACACTGTAACAGCAAGCATAAACTGATAAATAACACACTCTAATAGCAAGAATAAATTGATAAATAACACACTGTAACAACAAGCATAAACTGATAAATAACACACACAGGAAGATGCAGCACCTGATCAGAAGAGCAAGCCCATCTCTCTGATTAGGGCTGCATTGGTCACAGCGAAGATGAAGACAGCAAAATAGATAGTGTTTTATAAATTTGAAAAAGGTTATTACAATCTTAATGGGGACATCCCTAGTTACAGGAATAAACTATCTTTTATACATCAAAAGGGAGAACAACCTCTTTCCCCAAAACATGTTAACTGTATCCCCAAAAATATACATTAGTTGGAATGACACCAGTACCAGATGGACAGGATCAGTGAAATGCCCAAGATGGTTCAGGGATCTGTGACTCCAGTTGCGCGGCCTCTTTATGGCTTGGTTGTTGATGTGAAGAGCGGATCTGCTGTGGGATGAAGCCCTAGTCCTATTCTTCAGAAGCTGCAGTCAAACATTCGTTTTAGTGCTGTGAATAGGCAAAACTCCGCGACTTTACTTCATTAATAAAATATTCCAATAGACAACGTAGGGGTATTTACCTCATAGGTTTAGCATAGTAAACATAGGTAAATAAGTGAAAAAAGGTCAAAAAGGTAATGGAAATGCAACAAAAAGATAGCCCGATTTGGTGCCCAACATCTCCCCCCAACTAGCCTTCTGCATGCCCTCATGCAGTTCGTCACCTCCGCAAGTCTGGATTTCGCTAACTGTTGGCTTCCTGAAAATGGGGGAGATCATATTCTTCAGCCATATCTGTCCCTGAAACTTTAAAACCATATGAAAGGTGGACTTCTTCCCACCAATCTTCCGGGATTATATACACTGGAGTGTAATCTTCTATTGGCAACCAAATAGTGGGAAACTGAAACCGGAGTCCCATCCATCGGACCCCGCTTGTTCGGACACATGCCACATATCTGGGCACCCTGGGGAGCACTCGTGCAAAATTTGGTGCTCCAAAAGGTTCCCTGTTTTGGACAGTTGTAGGTGTCATCATCCACCTTTTCTGACAGCAATCAAGGGCCTCTTCATGAAATGTGACTATTTGCTTAACACAAAGATCAAGGAACCAATTTTGTTTCCTCAACATTCTGTCTCTATTCGCCTCAATTCCTAAAAAGCTGTTGTGTTTATTGAACATGGTGATTGACCTCTCAGGTTCTCCTCTTACCATAAATGGCTTTGTAACTTGATTAGATTCAAATGTGTTAAAAGCCTTCTGCCAGCTGATCTGGTTGAAAGTGTAAGAGGTGAGGGCCCTTAAATTAATGTCTCCCACATACGGGATCGGATTGAAGTCTCTGTCTAGGTGGAGCAAATATCCATGCAGGTAAAATTCACACATCAAATGCTAAGTTGGCACATCATGGTGCCTCATTATTCAAAGGAATTGTACACCATTTTCTATTTTATAACTAATCTCGTTTTTTATGCTCTCCATGCAGAATAGAAGAAAACATTCATGTAAGAATAAAGAATAACAAGAAGTAGGGGGGCAACATGCCATCACCTCTTGTACCAAATTAAACATATTCTCTTTATCCGTTTTCAGCTCTGCCACTTGCTTTTCTAGCTGCTCCATCTTGAGCTGGTGCTTTGCATGCCTTAATCTCATGATGTCTATACGTTCCACATATTCAAAAATAGTTGTGCAGGCTCGTTCTTGAGTTCTTATGATCTCGTTTAGATACTGAGCCATAGTAGATTTCCAAGTCTGCACTTCGACCATTAAGGCATGCTCACGGTCTTCAAACAATTGCTCGACTGGGTCTGTTTGAGTAGCAGTAGAGGTTATGGTTTTCTGGTCCGTCTGAGTCTTCGTTTCTACTCCTATGGCCTTGGACTTTCTAGATTGTTGCTTGTATTTCTTCATCTGCTCCTGCATTTTGTGTACCCGTTTCCTTAGTTTCCTGACCTCCATCTTAAGCAGCATTGTCTCCTTAAATTGTAGCTGATGTTTTTGTTTGACTGGGAGTCTTACGACCTTCTCGCCTGGCTCTTCCATTGGTTCATTCATCGAGACCGCTTCACTTGGTCCCTCCTCTTCGCCTACAGCTATTTCCTCTTGTTGCACACTCACTGCAACCAGTGGTGCCCTTGTGAGATGCTCTCCTTCTAATGTGTCTGTTAGAGTATCATCCACCCCACACAGTTGTGGATTTTGTGATAGAATTGGAGGAATGGCGAGATCTTCTTCTGTACGCCGAAGGGAACGAGTTCGCCTTTCTCCTCTTGGAATAAAGGAGAAAAAGGAGAACTGGCAGGGATCTTCAATATTCAGTCCCGAGGTCGATGTTGGTTCTTGTGGTTCGGCGCCAACCTCACGCCCTAGTTCTCCCAGCACTTCCTCCATGGGCTCTATGGTCGGGGTGGTCATGACCTCTTCTTCATTCTGGTTATCCTCCTCCATTGACTCTATGGTGACAGGAGGTCCTTGTGGAGTACCCTCAGTCACAATATCGACCAATTCACTCACTCCTATCTATTGTGACCCCACTTCTGTGGTTGTCATGCTATCAAATTGCTCTGCTAGTTCCACAGGCGAGGCTGGTTCTTATGGGACAGCCTCGTTCGTGGTACTAGTGGGCCTTTATGTGTCAACTTCCGCATATTCCATTGGTTCCATGGTTTTAGCTTGCTCTTGGGGAGAAGCCTCTTCTTCAAATGCTTTAGCTTCCATCTCCATCTCTTTCGGTTCCTCTTGGTCAACATAGTCATCTTCTCCTGCATTTTCCTCCTCCATGGCTTCTGGTTCATCTTCCCTAGCAACCACAGCGGCTACTACTTCTTCCTCAGTGGAATCCTGAAACAGTTCCCACGGGATCAGGATTTTTCTGATGGCATTCATTACTAATAGTTGAACCATCCCATGGTGGGTGATGGTCACCAATACTTGTCATGACTCCTGAGCCGAATGTGCCATTAGGTGAAGGATTCTCAATAAGAAATAAGTCACATTTAGTGAGAAAGTCGCTTCTTGGGGAAATCGCAGGTGAGTTAGTATTCGGACATGGTATTTGAATATGGTGGAGTATCTCCCTTCGCAATTCATATATCTCATGATANAATAAGAAATAAGTCACATTTAGTGAGAAAGTCGCTTCTTGGGGAAATCGCAGGTGAGTTAGTATTCGGACATGGTATTTGAATATGGTGGAGTATCTCCCTTCGCAATTCATATATCTCATGATGAACTCTGCTACTTCCTTCCATGGATGCGGCAGCGAATTTCGGTCGTATCCTCGACCCTTCTGCACAATGCTTTTTCCTGCCTATAAAAAGGCTTCGGAAAACTCCGGAAGGACAAACCTTCTTGAAAACCATCGCTGTCTGTTTTGAGGGAGTCCACTGACTTCTGTGATGGCTTCCTCTGTCATAGGAATTTCAATTCCGCGGACCCGGGAGCTTCCTTCTCTCAAGTTGAGTGCGAATTCTGTCGCAATTTCTTCGTTCAACCCTTTCAACCTGTCAAAGTAAACATTCCAGCCCGTGTTCTCAAAGACCTTCCATACCTCCTTATTGTTCTGAACTCTCGTTGTATCTTCAAGTTCATGACGCACTGATCGTCCACCCATTGCTGCAGAGGTGGAGTTAGCACGACGAATGTAGTTAGCTAGTAGGGGAAAATGACAGGGCTCCAAACCATTGGCAATTGAAATAACACATATCTCTTTTGGGGACAACGGATGAAACAGCATTGGTATGTTTGGAAATGATGACAGATTGTGGTGGTACTATAAAAAATTTAATGCAGTGTGTTGGGGAGGTGACTGATTATGACTCTGCGTGTACGAGTATGCATTTCAATATATCAAGTTATGATTACGGAGTGTCGAAATCATTGGATTCTGTTTGGTGAGGATCGTGTGTCATAAATTCTTTTTCATTGTATGCCATTGTTTATTATGAAATTTCCCCCCCCCCCAACTTAATTACGGCCATCCACGGCACGTTTTGATGTCTTTTTTGGAATATTTTAATTAAATCCATAAAATTTGGCGAAGACGTACCTGGGGACCTACCTTATGGCGGAGTAGTAGCAAAAGGTCTGACGGAGTAATGGCAATAGGGTGTAACGGCAACAAGGAGTAACAACAACAATGAGTAACAACAACAACGGAGTAACGACGACGGTGGAGTAGCGGCAGTTGCGGAGTAATGGTAGTTGCAGAGTAACAACACTGACAAAGTAACGACAGTTGTGGAGTAACAGCATCAGTGAAGTAACGGTAGTTGCGGAGTAACAGCACCGGCGGAGTAACGGTAGTTGTGGAGTAATAGCACTTAGTGAAGTACCCCTCTGGGGACCTACCTTATGGCGGAGTAGTAGCAAAAGGTCTGACGGAGTAATGGCAATAGGGTGTAACGGCAACAAGGAGTAACANTTTATAGTAGCACTGGTGGAGTAACAGTGCTGAGTGTTACATTTCTCCTGGCCATATTCCTTTGTTATTCCTGCAAAAATACAAACAAGTAAGAAATAACAATTTTTTTTTTTTTTTAAGGCAAAGTGAGAGTGTCCTTCATTCCAACAATCATTAAATCGGATGAGTCAGAGAGGTGTTTGAAAAAGGCATTTCTAGAGGTTGGAAGGTGGTATATTTTTAGATGGTGTCTGTTTACTAAGAACGAGTTATGATTCTCATCTATTGTAATTAATCTAACCATCCCATTGTCGAACACTGTGTCCACTTGGCATGGCCCCATCCAGCAAGTGCAAAGCTTGCCTTTGAAATCCTTAAATCGAGAATCGTAAAGTAATGCCCAATCTCCCACATGAAACACCTTACTTTTGATGAATTTATCATGCCATTTCATTCTCTGTTGTTGAACAATAGTGGTCTTCTAGACATCTACTAACCGAATCTCGTCCAACTCATTCAGTTGTTCCAGTCGGTGTTTCTGTGCTTCTGATGGGTCTAGGCCTACTTCTAGAGATGTTCTAAGTGTACTGATCTCAAATTCCACTAGAAATAAGGGGACTTTCCCATAGAATAATTCAAATGGTGAAAACCTAGTTGTGTTTCGCCATGTTGTTTTGTATGCCCATAAAGCCTCTGGAAGTTTCTATGCCCAATCCCGGCAATGAATTGCTATTATCTTTATCAAGATATATTCTAATACCTTGTTTGTGCTTTCTACTTGTCTGTTCGCCTGGGGGTGATAGGGGGTTGTCACTCTATGTTTGAATCCATATTTCTGCATCATCTTTCCTATCATGTGAGATGTGAACTGTGATCCTCCATCCGACACAATTTCCCTTGGAGTACCGTATCGGGCAAAGATTTCTTCAAAAAGAAAGTCTGCCACTACTTGTTTTGTTGTTCTTGTGACTGCTCTGGCTTCCACCCATTTAGTTACATAATCAGTGCAGACCAGGATGTAAGCTTTCTGATGAGAAGGTGGGTTGAAGGGTCCAACAAAATCAATGGCCCATTTCTCAAACAGTTCAAGGACTATCTAGGGTTGTAGAGGCATTTCATCTTCTTTCCTAGGTTGTCCCATCCGTTGGCAGCTATCACACCTTCGGACATAATATCGGGCATCAAAAAAGATGGAGGGCTAGTAATATCCCATTTGCAGCACTTTGTGACCTATTCTCTTATCTGCAAAATTTCCTCCACAGGGTCCATCATGTGCAGCCTTCAGTATCTCATAGATATTATCTTGTGCCACACAACACCAAATCTCTTGTTCAACCCCTATATGGAAGAGATATCCTGCCATCCATGAATATCGAGTACTCTGGTGAATAATCTTCCTTTGCTCCTTATATGACAGATGATGAGGTACCTTCCCTGAAGAAAGATAATTAGCAATAATTGCATACCACGGAGTGTTAGCAGCTACTACAAAAAGATGTTCATCTAGAAAATTATCTTCAATTGGTGTATTCTTACCCTCATGTTCTATCCTAGATAAGAAATCTGCAACCACATTGTCCTTCCCTGGTTTATCTACTATAGTAATATCAAATTCCTGTAGTAGCAAAAGCCATCTTGTGATACAACCAAGGGTAACATGTTTATTCATTAAATACCTGATAGCTGCATGATCAATATGCACAAAGGTAGGATACTCGGTAATGTAGTGTCAGAATTTATTGATGGCGTAAATGACAGCAAGGAACTCTTTCTCAGTCACTGTGTAGTTTAATTCAGCAGGAGCCAAATTCTTACTAACGTAGTAAACTGCGTATGGCATTTTGTCCTCTTGCTATCCTAATACTGCACCAACCATTGTTTGGGAAGCATTCGTATGAATATGGAAAGGTAATGCCCAGTCTGGCCCTCTAAGGATCGGAGCGCTACAGACCAATTCCTTGATTCTTGTAAAGGCTGCATCACAGTACTCTGTCCACACAAAATCTGAATCTTTTGTTAGTAATTGAAAAAGTGGGTGTGCTACTTTAGCAAAATTTTCTATAAAACGCATATAATAACCAGCACAACCAATAAAGTTGCGTACCTGCATGGGTGTTTTGGGTGTCGAGAAATGATGAATTGCCTTTGTCTTTGTTGGGTCCATCTAGATTCCTTCAGCTGAGAGCAAATGTCCCAGAACAATACCCTCTTCCATCATCATATGGCATTTTTCCGTACTCAACGAGACACGCTCTTGTATACACCTTTCAAGAACTTTTTCTAAATTTTTCAATCCTTCAAGAAATGAATCCCCATATGGAGTAAAGTCATCTATGTAGATTTCAACACTGTCATCTATCAAATTAGAGAAGATTCCCAAAATTGCCCTCTGGAATGTTACAGGAGCATTACACAGGCCAAAAGGAAGGACCCGGTATGCGAATGTTCCACAGGGGCATGTGAAAGTGGTTTTATCCTGATCTTCAGGAGTTATCTGGATCTGGTTATACCCACTAAACCCATCTAGAAAAGAAAAAAAAAAATCCAGCCAATGTGTCCAGAACTTGATCAATAAATGGAAAAGGAAAATGATCTTTCTGCGTTGCCTTATTTAATTCTCGATAATCCACGCATATTCGCCATTTACCATTTTTATTAGGGGCCATTACTAATGGGGAGACCCATTGGCTATCTGAGATGGGGTAAATAAAACCTACGTCTAGTAATTTCTAGAGTTCTTCTTTCACAACATTTTTCAATGCGAGGTTCATTCTTCTCTAAGGTTGTCTCACAGGACGACAATCCTCCTTAATGTATATATGATGGGTAAATGAATTAGCAGGGATCCCTTTCATATCTGTATAATCCCAGGAGAAGGCCTCTTTGTGTTTCTGAAGGACATCCACGAGTTTCTTCTTCTGGGATTCTGACAGGGTTGGATTAATATTCAGGGTTTTTCCTGGTTCTAGTTCTACTGGGACACTTTCACTGGGTGCATCAACAAGTATCTCCTCTGATCCTTCTATTGTTTCAATTGTTTCCTGAATCTCACATCTTAGGATAGATTCTAGGAATTTTTTATTTGTTTCGGAAATGGAGCAAGGATCATCCATAAAAGAGGTGATTACATCATCTTCCGATTCTATTTTCAACTGAAGGGCTTGTCCAATAGTGAGAACTAGCCTCAATTCCTCATTTTCTATTTCAGACTCTTTCCTAGATAAAATTTTCTTGCTTCCTACTGGTTTTATGGATGGGTTTGGTTCTACAGGTGGGTATAACACTAAGTTCTTAATGTTGTGCCCATTGGAAATAACCATGTGCCCCAATCGACACCCAATGTAAGCATCTGCAGTAGCCAGCCATGGTCTACCCAAAATCAAAGGATGGACGCCCACCGAAGATTGTGTCTGTAAGACTAGGAAATCTATAGGATAGTGCCACGAATCTACTGAAATTGTTGCGTCTTCCAACTTCCCTACAGGTTTGACTGTGGATCAGTCTGCCAATTCAAATACTGTAGGTGTATGTTTCAAGTCACGAAGACCTAATGCATGCATGGTTTCAGTGGTGATAACATTGATGGCAGCACCTAGGTCTACCAGCACATTTGGAATCTGTACCCCATTAATTTGTATTGTCAGAATTGGGTTCCCCGGATCTCCATACTTTTCAGGCATTGACTTTCCCGTCATGAAATTTGATAATTTTCCCATAACATGAATGGTAAGGAGATCTTTGGATCTCTTTGTAGGTTTCTTTGAACAGTACTCCCTAAGAGTCTTTGCATATATTGGCACATCCTTCATAGCTTGTAACAAGGGAATTTTAACAAACAAGTTCTGCAATTCTCCTAATAAATCAAATTCAACGTAAGGGCTTGATTTACTCAAAGTTATTCTCTCTGGGTAAGGTGGTTCAGATTGATGTTGTTTTACAGGAGGTGCCTGGTTTCTATCAGTTTGTTTTGTCTCTTTACTAATTGGTTCTGATTCCTTACTTTCACTATCAAATTGTTCAATGGTAACTAGAGGAGGTTGAACATTAATTGTCCGTCCTGATCGTAGATTCATTTCATACAACTCTACAGTGGAAATGCTATATGAAGGTAGGTTAAGAATGTTGGTTTGATGATCTCCCTTGCTATTAGGATTCAGATCAGGTTGGATTGGGAGCTGAGGACGGGCAGGTTGATTACCCAGAGGTGCATTAGAGGGCAGTTGGAGTTGTTGCTATGGCATCGATTGAGGAAACTTCCTAGGAGGGGATCCTCGCCAAGTTGGAGCCCATGGGGAGCTTGAAGTGGCTTGAGGGTTCCACTGCTGCCACGGTGGAAACTAGTATTGTGGCCTCATGGAAGGATAGGGCATGGACTGAGGATTCATATTAGAATTATTGAAATAATGAGATGGATCTGAGTACATACCTTGATTTCCCATTGGTATTTGAGGTTTCCATGGCTTTCTAGACCCCATGAGGTATAATTGCTCCATATCTTTCCCCGTTCCTTGAAATACTACTTTCAGGCCTGGCAGGGAGGGGCATGATCTTGTTGCATGATTTAGCTCGCAGATTGCACATTCCTCTATGGATTTTAGTGGACATTCCCTCTCTGGATGCTTCTTTCTACACATCAGGTAGAATATCGCCATAGTCCTATCCAATTCTAGTTGCTTCTGTTTTACTTGCAGCGTATCCATCTATGCTGACAGGGTACTGAGGATATCCGTTCTCAGATTGTCTCGCAGGTTTCCGATTTCTGAGTTCATAACACCTCCGCTAGACCCTTTTACTGAGAGAATTCCTTGTCTATTTCTTGCAAGCCCCCTTGAGCACTGAATTCATAATTCTCAGATACCTTCGAATCTTTCCTTAGAGATGTCTCCTTTTCCCACAATGTTCAATAGTTCCATTGAGTCCTCGCGGAAAGATCAGAGGAGGATAATTTTTAGAATTTCATTATCCAGGTCAGAGTGACCTAACCTCTGTAAGTTGTACTTGAATCGTTCCACACAATCTTCCAAACTCTCATCTTATTTTTGTGCGAACTTGAAAAGTTATTCCTTAATGTTCCAAGATTTATAGTAATCCTGGTATTTTTCCAGAAAAGCTGTCCACATATCATCCCATGTGGAAATAGAACTTCCTCCAAGGCCCATGAACCATCGCAGAGTCATCCCTTTTAATGTAGAAGGAAAAATTTTTAACTTTTGGGCCTCCATCGTGAGGTCATACCCTCGGCACACTATGTCAAATTCGAATAGAAATGTGTCGGGATCTTCTGAAACGAGCCCATGAAAGTTTGGTAAGGATGCTAAAGGGATAGGCTTTGTGGGCACACCAACTCCTAGGTCTCCAATTGGAAACTCGATAGTGGAGGTTGTGGGAGCCATAAATATCTTCCAATAACTGTTGGGTATTTCACCAGGCTCTGTAGGAGATGGTTGAAGCTTCCTTACCCCTTGGATCCGAGTTTCTTTAGCAGCACTTCCTCGGTCCCTTGGTGATGCAAATACTCCTTCGATCCCTTCTCCTACGTTCTAATGACTTGATTCCCCAACTACAGCCTCCTCTCTCTTGCTGGAGTGGTCTGACTTTGTCGAGGTTCTGCTTGCGACCTCTTCCTCCTCTGTTACCAGCATAATATTTCCTTGGTCAGGTATGCTACTAGATGTTTCTTCAACTGCTGGAGGGGCATGTTGTGTCGTATCACCCAAGAGTGTTGTAGACAGCACTGGTTGATCTATTGATTGTCCCTCAAACTTCACTCTTCGTTCCCTTGGTCTCATGGATGCACAAGATGATGTTTTTGAATCAACCTTTTCTCTAATCTGCTAGATGTAGGTCTTTCTTCCCAAATCTGGTCCTCCCTTCTTTGGGGATTTCCCTCTTCCCTTGTTATTTAGTTCTTTGTTCATACAAGTGTTGGTATGATGGATGGTCTTGGCATGAACCTACAATGCTTTAGTCTTGAAGTAAGGTGTCAAAGGACCATTCCTTACCCAAGACAAAATATCTTACGAAAAAGAAAGACAGCTAAAAAAATAAGAATCTAAGGTTTAGGGCCTGGAGCAGGGCGTCAAAGGACTCTTCCCTCCCCTGGACAAGAAAAAAACATACCATGAAAAAGACCTGATACTTTTCAAATCTGAAGCAGGGTGTCAAAAGACTCCTCCCTCCCCAGGGTAAAAGCTAGGGTTTCCGAAAAAAAAAAAGGGTTTGAAAGAAATAAATCTAACTCAGGATCTGGAGCAAGGCGTCAAAAGACTCCTCCCTCCCCAGGACAATAGATTGAAAAAATAGAAAAGAAAAAATAAACACAAGCAGAAAGATCACCTACGCTCATGACCTGAAGCAGAGTGAGAAAACTCGTTCTCTCCCCAAGATGAGAGATTGATCCTCTCGTTGGTCTGGATCATTGTCTTGCACCTTGTTAGCCTCCCTGGCAATGACGCCAAAATGTTGGTGTCCAGGTATGAATGATTTATTCACCCTTTTCCTACATTAATTTATCAATCCGGGTGCGTATCCTTTCAAGGCAACGCGCAAGGTATATGCAGGGGAAAGAGTACAATTCATTCTGACCAAAGGGCTCACGATTAAGATTCAAAACATTACTATCAATTGGATTAACTACAACTTCCGAAAAGTACTCATAAGAATCATACACTGTAATAGCAAGCATAAACTGATAAATAACACTGTAACAGCAAGCATAAACTGATAAATAACACACTATAACAGCAAGCATAAATTGATAAATAACACACTGTAACAGCAAGCATAAACTGATAAATAACACACACAGGAAGACATAGCACCCGATCAGAAGAGCGGGCCCAGCTCTCTGATCAGGGCTGCATTGGTCACAGCGAAGATGAAGACAGCAAAATAGATACTGCTTTATAAATCTGAAAAAGGTTATTACAATCTCAATGGGGACATCCCCAGTTACAGGAATAAACTGTGTTTTATACATCAAAAGGGAGAACAGCCTCTTTCCCTAAAACATGGTAACCATATCCCCAAAAATATACATTAGTTGGAACGCCACCAGTACCAGATGGACAGGATCAGCGAAATGCCCAATATGGTTCAGGGATCTGCGAATCCAGCTGCTCGGCCTCTTTATGGCTTGGTTTTTTCTATGAAGAGAGGATTTGTTGTGGGATGAAGCTCTGGTCTTGTTCTCCAGAAGTTGCGGTCAAACATTCGTTTTAGTGCTGCGAATAGGAAAAACTCTGCGACTTTACTTCATTAATAAAATATTCCAATAGACAAGGTAGGGGTATTTACCTCATAGGTTTAGCATAGTAAACATAGGTAAATAAGTGCAAAAAGGTCAAAAAGGTAATGGAAATGCAGCAGAAAGATAGCCCGATTTGGTGCCCAACACAAAGTCAATTCCCTCTACATGGGAATAACCTTTTGATACTAACCTAGATTTGTGTTTCTCCACTTTTCTTTCTACATTTAACTTCCTCTTAAACATCCATTTGTTTCCAATGGAATTTATTTCAAATAGAAACTCAACTAGATCTCATGCCTCATTCTTATCCAAGGAATCCATCTATTCAACCATGGTATTTTTCCATATTTTAGTATCCTCTTAATTCATTACTTTCCTGACGATTCTCATATCATCACCACTAATAGATAAAGTAAAATTAGCACGAAAACTAGGTGGACTATACCTTTCCGGTTGCCTTCTTTCCCTCATTAATCTCCTCAATAATAGAGTATGAGGTTCTTCTTCTTCTTATTTATCTTCTTCCATTGATTTTTATTTTGCATCATCCAACTCAAACTCTATTTTCTTAGGTTCTTTTTTCCTTGGTAGGAATTCTTGTTTGGGAACATTTTTAATCTCTCTAAAAAAAACATACCAACTATAAACAATCTTGTTAGTTTCTCAGTTCCAAAATTTATAACCTTTCATACCATCTTTATAACCAATAAAGAAACACTTTTCATCTTTAATATCTATCTTACTCCTATTTTCCTTTGGAACATGTACATAAGAATCACAACCAAACACTCTGATATGTTCAAGAGAGGGTTTCTTACTAGTCCATACCTCTTGCTGAGTTTTTTCCACCAAGGCCAACGAGGGTGATCGATTTACAAGGTAACATGTAGTACCCACTGCCTCTACCCAAAATTTATGTCCTAACCTGGTACCACTGAGCATGCTCCCTTTTTCTTCCATCAACATCCTATTCATCCTTTTTGCGACCCCATTTTTTTGAGGTGTCTATGGAGTATTCTTTTTCCTTTCTATACTTCACTTTTTAAAGAACTCTTCAAATCCATTCACACATAATTATCCACCATTATTTGTCCTCGACACCTTTATTATCTTCTTTTTATGGTTTTCTACTAGAGCCTTAAACTATTTAAATTTATCTAATACCTTATATTTCTTCCTAAGGAAATAAATCCATGTGTTCCTTAAGAAATCATCTACGAATGAAACATAATACACGGATTTACCTAGTGATGGAACAGACACAGGTCTGAACACATCACTATGTATCAACTCTAAGATCGCCTTTGCTTTTGTAGCACCAAATGGGAATCTTACTTGATTTTGTTTACCATATATGCAATGTTCACATAAATCAAAATCCAGGGTGCAATTAGACATACCTTCACTCATACCTTTACCCTGTAGTGTTCGAATACCCTTTTTTCTAATATGTCCCAGTATTTGATGCCACAACATGGTCTTGTTTCCAGGGCCAATATGGATCATATATTCTTTATTTCTTCACTCGGGGAAAAAAAT
>JASDQU010736528.1:58721-69617 GCA_032191745.1 Picea mariana
TCTGCCCTCATTATTTGGTTCTTTGTTCATACAAGTGTTGGTATGATGGAGGGTCTTGGCATGAACCTACAATGCTTTAGTCTTGAAGTAAGGTTTCAAAGGACCATTCCTTCCCCAAGACAAAAGATATTATGAAAAAGAAAGGTAGCTAAAAAATCAAGAATCTAAGGTTCAGGGCCCGGAGCAGGGCATCAAAGGACTCTTCCCTCCCCTGGACAAGAACAAAACACACCACGAAAAAGACCTGATACTTTTCAAATCTAAAGCGAGGTGTCAAAAGACTCCTCCCTCCCCAGGGTAAAAGCTAGGGTTTCCAAAACAAAAAACACAAGGGTTTGAAAGAAATAAATATAACTCGGGATCTAGAGTAGGGCGTCAAAAGACTCCTCCCTCCCCAGGACAAGAGATTGACAAAAATAGAAAAGAAAAAATAAAAAAAAGCAGAAAGATCACCTACGCTCAGGACCTGAAGCAAAGTGAGAAAACTTGTTCTCTCTCCAGGATGAGAGATTGACCCTCTGGTTGGTCTAGATCATTGTCTTGCACCTTGTTAGCCTCCCCGGAAATGGTGCCAAAATGTTGGTGTCCAGGTATGAACGATTTATTCACCCTTTTCCTACATTAATTTATCAATCTGGGTGCATATCCTTTCAAGGCAATGCACAAGGTATATGCAAGGGAAAGAGTACAATTCATTCTGACCAAGGGCTCACGATTAATATTCAAAACATTACTATCAACTAGATTAACTACAACTTTCGAAAAGTACTCATGAGAATCACACACTGTAACAGCAAGCATAAACTGATAAATAACACTGTAACAACAAGCATAAACTGATAAATAACACACTGTAACAGTAAGCATAAACTGATAAATAACACACACAAGAAGACGTAGCACCTGATCAGAAGAGTGGGGCCAGCTCTCTGATCAGGGCTGTGTTGGTCATAGCGAAGATGAAGACAAAAAAATAGATAGTGTTTTATAAATCTGAAAAAGGTTATTACAATCTCAATGGGGACATCCCTAGTTACAGGAATAAACTGTCTTTTATACATCAAAAGGGAGAACAACCTCTTTCCCCAAAACATGGTAACCGTATCCCCAAAAATATACATTAGTTGGAACGGCACCAGTACCAAATGGACAGGATCAACGAAATGCCCAAGATGGTTCAAGGATCTGCGACTCCAGCTGTGTGGCCTCTTTATGGCTTGGTTGTTGCTGTGAAGAGTGGATCTGCTGCAGTATGAAGCCCTGGTCCTGTTCTCCAGAAGTTGCGGTCAAACATTCATTTTAGTGTTGCGAATAGGAAAAACTCTACGACTTTACTTCATTAATAAAATATTCCAATAAACAAGGTAGGGATATTGACCTCATAGGTTTAGCATAGTAAACATAGGTAAATAAGTGCAAAAATGTCAAAAAGGTAATGGAAATGCAGCAGAAAGATAGCCCGATTTGGTGCCCAACACAAAGTCAATTCCCTCTACATGGGAATAACCTTTTGATACTAACCTAGATTTGTGTTTCTCCACTTTTCTTTCTACATTTAACTTTCTCTTAAACACCCATTTGTTTCCAATGGAATTTATTTCAAATAGAAACTCAACTAGATCTCATGCCTCATTCTTATCCAAGGAATCCATCTATTCAACCATGGTCTTTTTCCATATTTTAGTATCCTCTTAATTCATTACTTTCCTGACAGTTCTCAGATCATCACCACTAATAGATAAAGTAAAATTAGCATGAAAACTAGGTGGACTATACCTTTCTGGTTGCCTTCTTTCCCTCATTAATCTCCTCAATAATAGAGTATGAGGTTCTTCTTCTTCTTATTCATCTTCTTCCATTGATTTATATTTTGCATCATCCAACTCAAACTCTATTTTCTTAGGGTCTTCTTTCCTTGGTAGGAATTCTTGTTTGGGAACATTTTTAATCTCTCTAAAAACAACATACCAACCATAAACAATCTTCTTAGTTTCTCAGTTCCAAAATTTATAACCTTTCATACCATCTTTATAACCAATAAAGAAACACTTTTCATCTTTAATATCTAGCTTACTCCTATTTTCCTTTGGAACATGTACATAAGAATCACAACCAAACACTCTGAGATGTTCAAGAGAGGGTTTCTTACTAGTCCATACCTCATGCTGAGTTTTTTCCACCAAGGCCAACGAGGGTGATCTATTTACAAGGTAACATGTAGTACCCACTGCCTCTACCCAAAATTTATGTCCTAACCTGGTACCACTGAGCATGCTCCCTTTTTCTTCCATCAACGTCCTATTCATCCTTTTTTCAACCCCATTTTTTTGAGGTGTCTATGGGGTATTCTTTTTCCTTTCTATACTTCACTTTTTAAAGAACTCTTCAAATCCGTTCACACATAATTATCCACCATTATTTTTCCTCAACACCTTTATTATCTTCTTTTTATGATTTTCTACTAGAGCCTTAAACTATTTAAATTTATCTAATACCTTATATTTCTTCCTAAGGAAATAAATCCACGTGTTCCTTAAGAAATCATCTACGAATGAAACATAATGCATGGATTTACCTAGTGATGGAATAGACACAGGTCTGAACACATCACTGTGTATCAACTCTAAGATCGCCTTTGCTTTTGTAGCACCAAATGGAAATCTTACTTGATTTTGTTTACCATATATGAAATGTTCACATAAATCAAAATCCAGGGTGCAATTAGACATACCTTCACTCATACCTTTACCCTGTAGTGTTCGAATACCCTTTTTTCTAATATGTCCCAGTATTTGATGCCACAACATGGTCTTGTTTCCAGGGCCAATATGGATCATATATTCTTTATTTATTCACTCGGGGAAAAAAATATTACATCCATCAGTATAATTTCTTCCCAATAACGTGTATAGAGATCCACACCGAATGCCCCTCATCAACACCACTGCTCCTCGTACCATCTTGCAACTTCCCTTTCCCAATAAAGTATCCACACCTGCATCATCCAACTTACTTGCAGATATTATATTGTATTTTATAAATATTTAAATTAAAATTGGATTACACGCACAATTAAAAGGCTATGTTTCTATTCATTTAGTTTTCCATAAACTCAAAGCATTTAATCTTGTTTCTCAAAGAGTTTTCGGTAGTAATTAAGGAAATTCATAATTCAACAAAAAGTTGTGAATGGATCATAACATCAAAGTTTCTCAAGTCATAGTGCCTCAGGTTAAAGTTTCTTGGGTCATAGTTTAAGAGGTCAAGGTTCCTAAGGTCAAAGTCCTTGAGGTAATAGTTCATGAGGTCAAAGTTCTTAAAGTCAAAGTTCCTCAGGTCAAAGTTCACGAGGTCAAAGTTAATGAGGTTCAATGGTCGACTTTTGTATATATGTGCATATACGATTAAGTGGTCGGTTTTCGTATATGAACATTTATGGAAGTGGTTGACTTCCCTATATGTGCATATACAGAAGTGGTCGGCTTCCGTATATGCACATATCTGGAAGTGGTCAGATTTTGTATATGTGCATATACAGAAGGTGGCTTCCATATATGCACATTTATGGAAGTGGTTGACTTGCGTATATGTGCATATACAAAACTAGCTAACTTTCATATATGTGCATATATGGAATCCGACCACTTTCGTATATGCACATATATGGAAGTGGTTGGATTTCATATATGCACATATACGGAAGTGGTTGGCTTATGTATATGTTCATATAAAAAAGTGGTTGGCTTGTGTATATGCACATATATGGAAGTGGACCGACTTTCATATATGCGCATATACAAAATTTGACCACTTCTATATATGTGCATATACAAAAGTGGTCAGCTTCTATATATGTGAATATATGGAAGTCGACCACTTCCATATAAAGAAAATAACATCATTCGTATATGTGCATATATAGAGATGGATTTTGTATATGTGCCAACTTCTGTATATGCACGTATATAGCAGCCAACGACTTTTGTATGTGCATATACAAAATCTGACCACCTTTGTATATGTGAATATACAAAAGTTGACCACTTATGTATATGTGAATATACGAAAGTCGACCACTTCCATATATCCGCATACATCGAAGTGGCCGGCTTCTGTATATGCACATATACGAAAGTCGGCCACCTCTGTATATGCGCATATACGAAGGTGGTTGACTTTCATATATGCACATATATGGAAGTTGACCACTTCTGTATATGCGGATATACGAAGGTGGTCGAATTCCGTATATGCACATATAGGGAAGTTGACCACTTTCGTATATGCACATATATGGAAGGTGGCTTTCGTATATGTGCATAATATACGGAATTCCACCAATTTCGCATATGTGCATATACGAAATCCGACCACTTTCATATATGTGCATATACGAAAGCCGACCACTTTCATATATGTGCATATACAAAAGAAATGTTTCATATATGCGCATATACAGAAGCTGACCACTTTAGTATATGTGCATATATGGAATCTGACCACTTCCATATATGTGCATTTACAAAAGCTGGCCACTTCCATATATGTGCATATACGGAAGTGGTCGGCTTCCGTATATGTGCATATATCAAAGTGGAAGCTTCCATATATGCACATATATGGAAGCCACCTTTCATATATGTGCATATAGAAAAGTGGTCGGATTTCGTATATGTGTATATACAGAAGTCGATCATTGAACCATATATGCACATATATGAAATTCGGCCACTTCCGTATGTGTGCATATACGAAAGTCGAATACTTTCGTATATGCACATATACAAAAGTCGACCACTTCCATATATGTGCATATACGAAAGTTGACCACTTTCATAAATGCACATATATGGAAGTGGTTAAATTTTGTATATGCGCATATATGGAAGTGGCTCGATTTCATCTACGTGTTGAGATTATGCATATATGAAAGCCACCTTCCATATATGCGCATATACAGAAGTGGTCGGCTTCCATATATGGGCATATACATAACTGGTTTGATTGCGTATATATGAAAGCCAACCACTTCTGTATATGTGCATATATGGAAGCCAACCACTTTTGTATATGCACATATATGGAAGTGGTTGGCTTCCATATATGCACATATACGGAAGTGGTCATTCTTATACAAAAGTGACAAAATTTCATATATGCGCATATATGGAAGCTTACCACTTTCGTATATGTGCATATATGGAATTGGTCATATTTCGTATATGCGCATATATGGAAGTGGTCAACTTTTGTATATACACACATACGAAATATTACCATTAAGGCATATACGAAAGATGGTCATTAAGGCATATACGGAAGTGGCCCACTTTCGTATATGCACATATATGGAAGTGGTCGGCTTCCGTATATGTGCATATATGGAATCCACCTTCCATATATGCACATATACGGAATTGGTTGAATTCCGTATATGTGCATATATGGAAGTGGCCCACTTCCGTATATGCAAGCCACTTTTGTATAAGCACATATACGGAAGTGGTCGACTTTTGTATATGTGCATATATGGAAGTCGACCACTTTTGTATATGCGCATATATGGAAATGGTCAGCTTCCATATATTCCCATATACAGAAGCCGAATGACTTCCATATATGCGCATATACGGAAGGCGACCACTTTTGTATATGCACATATACAAAAGTCGACCACTTTCATAAATGCGCATATATGAAAGCCACCTTCCACATATGAACATATATGGAAGTGTTCAGCTTCCATATATGCCCATATACAGAAGTAGATCGATTTCATATATGTAGATATATGAAATGTGGCTTATGTATATGCACATATATGGAATCCGACCACTTCCATATATTCGCATATATGAAAGTGGTAGGATTTTGTATATGCGCATATATGGAAGTTGCCAACTTTCGTATATGTGCATATATGGAAGGTGGATTTTTTATATGTGCATATACGGAAGCCTGCCAAATTCTGTATATGTTCATATATGAAAGTCGACCACTTATGTATATGCACCTATATGAAAGTGATCATCTCTGCATATGCGCATATACGGAAGTGATCAACTTCTATATATGCACATATGTGGAAGTGGTTAGCTTCTGTATATGTGCATATAAAGAAGCCGACCACTTCTAGATATGCACATATAGGAAATCCACCTTTCAAATATATGCATATATGAATTTGAGCCACTTCCTTACATGCACATATACGGTGGTCGACCACTTCCGTATATGCACATATACGACCGTCGACCACTTCCGTAAATGCACATATAGGGAAGGTGGATTTTGTATGTGCACATTTACAGAAGTGATCGACTTCCATATATGCACATATACAAAAGTGGTCAACTTCTATATATGCGCATATAAAGAAGTGGTCGACTTCCATATATTTTCATATATGGAAGCCGACCACTTACGTATATGCACATATACAAAATCCGACCACTTACATAAATTCACATATACGAAAGTGATAAAATTTTGTATATGCATATATATGAAACTTTTCCACTTCCATATATGTCCATATATGGAAGGTTCCTTATGTATATGCACATATATGGAATCCGACCAACTTTCGTATAAGTTGGCTTCTTTAGCCATGAACATGCATGAGCTCTTCTAGTTGATTTATTTGTGGAATGATGATGCCTTCTCACATTTCTTGATTTCATATCATCCCTTCTACTCTAGGATATATATGTTGCCACTTGTCTAGCACTCACTGCTTTCTTTGAGCCATAAATCCTTTTGACTTTCCTATGAAACATGTTCAAACTTTGTAGCATCTCCTCTCAATCTTTCATGATATTCTCATGTTTAGAATATGTTTCAGCATTTCACATGCTGCCACATATCCTTCTGATTTATTTGTCCACTGGAATAGGATTCAAAGGAGAATCTCCCTATAGGTGGTCTGAATCAGCATGTTGCGTGGGAGCCTCGGCATTGTTCACTGGTGGAACCTGGAAAAAATCCAATTTGAAAACATTTTTACAGAGCATGTCAAAATTCTGCTCTAGGCAGTGAAACTTGTCTCAGAGGGAAGAATGAGGGTTACCATGATCTTCCACAATCTAAGAAATGAATAATTTATTGAGAAACTAGATCTCTATGAGCCTAGCTATTTTGGTGTTCCTAGTTCAAGAGAACCCAAGGTCATATACCCATTCCTTGAATTAAAATTCTATATGTTCTTTGAAAATTTGTTGTCATTTCGATTTGATATTCTTCTCCATATCCAAAATTTCTTGCTTGATTTCCTTGGGAAATTGAATCTCTAAGGTAGTGACCACTTGAATTACATCTTTCTGGGCATAAGTGGTGCAAAGGGGTGGAGAACGGGAGTGCTTACGAGAGATTATATGACTACTAGATTCTCTTGGGTTGGGAGTGGTTGATTTCATGATGGAAAAATGAGCAGGATAAGAGAGGATAAAAAACCAAAGACACCCACAAAGACCATTATTTGAGAGAGGATACGGGACAATGAATAACAACATATGAATCTCAAAGATAGATATGGAGAGATGGTGTTGGAGAGTGAGGAGCCTAGATAAGAGAGGGGATAGAATTGCAATGACAAACACCGAAATGAAGAAACACAAGTTGAGAGGGTATAGGACCAACCAAATAACCATATCAACCATAAAATTCTAGAATGGCACCAAGGATGTAGTTTGACCTGAAGAAGTTTGACCTTAGGAACTATGTCCTTCAAAACTTTGAACTCAAGAACTATGACCTCGAGAACTTTGACCTCAGAAACTATGACCTCATAAACTTTGACCTCATCTATGAACTAGATTTTCATAATGATTCACCAATCTATTCGAATTTCATGGTGAATCTTTCGTGCTAATTGTTTTGTGATTTGGGTGCTTATTGTTGGTTGGTTATATTCTTTGCAGTGAAATTCTAGTCAAGGTGAATCGAATGACAGTCGAAGGTCGAGGTGGATTGAAAGCAGTCAAGGTCAAGGTGGATCGACAACAAGTCAAAGGTTGAGGGAGTCAATTGGGAAAATTCGAAGTCGAAGATATGGATGGAAAGTCAACCGACAATAGGTCGAAGTGTGGGCATGAGATGACCAACTAGAGACGCAATGAATCTTGACTAGTATTCGACTCATAATTTGACTTGGAGTCGACTGTAATAGAATCTCAAGATTTGAGGGATTTGTAGCCAATGATATGCATGGATCTATAACGATTTTTGGGCGTCAATATTTAGGGTTTTTCCTGTTGTAAATCCTATAAAGAGGCATGTTATAACACTGTAAAGGTTAATCATAGATTGACCGATTGATCATTTTGATCAATATTAGAGGTCGTTGTTCATGCATATGTAAGCCATATTGGATACTGTTGGCATGTTTTACAGGAAGAGTGTGCTTTTCATTGATGGAAAGAACATCAGCAATGAGAGTTTGAAGATTCAGACTTCGGAGGATACGCAAGGAATGCACAGATCCACAATTCGTCTAAGTGTCGAAGTGACTCTTTAAGAAGTCGAGAGAGAAGAAGATGAGAAAGATCAGAAGAGATAATGATTTCTAGAAGTGCAGACGAGGTCCAAGAGACGAACTCGCAGGAGGAGCAAAGGTCGATACCCTTGAACACTTAGAAAACCTTCTAAGTCAGAGAGATCAGAAGCTCAGGAGGAAGAGTGATAGTGGTCGTTGGATCACCGATTCAGAGGACCAAAAACCATATGATCAAATCAAGGTACATGCACTTTAGCGCTTTGCACACGCAAGTAAGGGAGCTTGCCAAAGTTCTGAAGTCCTAGAGTAATTTGAGACCGTTCATCACCAGGATGATAATCTGGTTCATTGATCATTGGGAGATATGTGTCAGCTGACCGTGAATTCAAGAGGAAGAAAAGTTTGATATTTGAAATCCCCGAAGTCTGGAGAGCCAGAGAGCCGTAGTAAATGTCAACCATTAGATCTAGAGGGATATGTGGCAACAGATCATGAGCTCCAGAGAAATCACTTCGAGAGTTTTAGTTTGATATTTGAAATTCCCGAAGCCCGGAGACTCGGAGAGCCGAAATAAATTCTCGAATACCATATCATCTGAAGTAGATCTCAGTCGTCATATCGTCCAAATAATATCTCAAGCGTCAGATCATCCAAAGTGAATCATAGCCATCTGATCCTGAAAATATGTGGCGTAAACCTGTGGACTCCGGGTAAAGACCTGAAGTAAGCCTCAATTGTCTGATTCAAGGACATGTGGCAGACCACGTCAGCAAGGACATGTGGTAGACCACGTCAGAAAGGACATGTGGTAGACCATGTCAGCAAGGAAATGTGGTAGACCACATCAGTGAGTGACACATGGAAACCACTCGGCCTGTTCCAATTCAACAGGTGACGTGTGTAATGTTACGTCACTCTAGGAGATTTTCTTCGGGAGTTTCACCACCACCAGATGCCTAAAGTTCTGAACACTAAATTCTCAAAGTGGGAATAAGTCTTCTGATCTGAAGATCACTTCAGGTGCATTTTCAACCATTGATCAAAATATAGTGGAAGGATAGCGTAAGTAGAATATCCAAAGTTTTGAAGTAAATGGTGGCCATCCATCACAATTCTTGATTAAGTCCTAGCTGATGAATTAAGCAGTGAAAGGATAAGTGTAAACCATCTGATCCGTTCAAACAGGTGTCTGCAAATCATAAACTCTGGAAGATTGGCGTATGTAAGAAATGAGAGTTTGAGAATTGAAAGTACTGAAGGCCAGACTCACAGAGGAGATCCTGATCATAGATTCAAGAGACAGGTGTCAATAGATCTTCCACTCAGGAATATTGTCATATGGGAAAAGTAAGATTTGAGAGTTGAAACTCCCGAAGACCAGAAGGCTGGAATCAATCATAGTCGTTGATTTGGAAGGAAGCTATGTGTTGACAGATCGTGGAGATCTGATATCGAGCGTGGAAGGAGGAAAGAAAGGCATATAGCATTCATTGATAGAGTGGCATCACCAAGATATTGGAGATCAATGGTCATACTCAATTGCAGGGCCAGAACATGCTCGTGTCTTAATTTTTCTTGAGTGGTCTGCAATCGAAACCACGATTTTGGAGAAAGGACATGTGGAGGCTCGAGTTAAATTGTGGAGCAAAAAGTAGTTCGATTCAAACCACCTTTGGGCACACCCGCAATCATGTGGTCACATGAGATCATCACCCAAGGTCATAACAAAAAATGGGGCTAGTGCTCGCTAGACCAAGATCAAGAAGTGACTTTTGAATAGGCGTGTGGTCACCATTGGTGGTCACATGAAGGAAGGGGCTTAGAATCCAAAGAAGACAAAAATGATTAAATGTAACTACCATAGAAGACGAAGAGTTACGAATGCCAGAGAATCCAAAGAATACTAGGATAATGGCCACTGATGATGAACAGATTCAACATAACTGCCAAAGAAGACGAAGAGTCATAATTATGATCATGCAGAGGACTTGGCGTGAGAAATACATGCCTAACAGAGAGGAGAGTGTTCTCTTTTTATAGTTATGTATGTGGGTAGAAGGAGATAAAGTGTAGCATCTGAAGTGAAGATCAGAGACGCAGCGCACAACATGCAGAGGCATCACAGAGCATAAAAGGGAGAAGAGAATTTGAACAAAGTGCATCGTGCACAAGAGGAAAAAGAGCAAAGAATAGAAGCTGAAAGAGGCAGAAGTGGAATATAGAGTAGAAGCTAAAGAAGGCTCAGGAGACATGGAGTTGTAAAAGACCATATCAGAGACAGAGCAAGCAAGTAAAGTTTTGTAAGTTTCAATCAGGGTGGTAGGTTGGTGCTAGGGAGGATTGCAATCCTCTAAATTCTAATTGGTTCTAGAAGATATTATGGGAGTTGGTGCTTCCATCTA
>JASDQU010736528.1:73820-84107 GCA_032191745.1 Picea mariana
CCACACCTGCATCATCCAACTTACTTGCAGATATTATATTGTATTTTATAAATATTTAAATTAAAATTGGATTACATGCACAATTAAAAGGCTATGTTTCTATTCATTTAGTTTTCCATAAACTCAAAGCATTTAATCTTGTTTCTCAAAGAGTTTTCGGTAGTAATTAAGGAAAATCATAATTCAAAAAAAAGTTGTGAATGGATCATAACATCAAAGTTTCTCAAGTCATAGTGCCTCAGGTTAAAGTTTCTTGGGTCATAGTTTAAGAGGTCAAAGTTCCTAAGGTCAAAGTCCTTGAGGTAATAGTTCATGAGGTCAAAGTTCTTAAAGTCAAAGTTCCTCAGGTCAAAGTTCATGAGGTTCAATGGTCGACTTTTGTATATATGTGCATATATGGTTAAGTGGTCGGCTTTCGTATATGCACATTTATGGAAGTGGTCGACTTCCCTATATGTGCATATACGAAAGTGGTCAGCTTCCGTATATGCACATATCCGGAAGTGGTCAGATTTTGTATATGTGCATATACAGAAGGTGGCTTCCATATATGCACATATATGGAAGTGGTTGACTTTCGTATATGTGCATATACGAAACTAGTTAACTTTCGTATATGCACATATATGGAATCCGACCACTTCCGTATATGCACATATATGGAAGTGGTTGGATTTCATATATGCACATATACGGAAGTGGTTGGCTTATGTATATGTTCATATAAAAAAGTGGTTGGTTTGTGTATATGCACATATATGGAAATGGACCGACTTTCGTATATGTGCATATACAAAATTTGACCACTTCTATATATGTGCATATATGAAAGTGGTCGGCTTCTGTATATGTGAATATACGGAAGTTGACCACTTCCATATAAAGAAAATAACAACATTTGTATATGTGCATATATAGAAGATGGATTTTGTATATGCGCCAACTTCTGTATATGCACTTATATAGCAGACAACGACTTTTGTATGTGCATATACAAAATCTAACCACTTTTTTATATGTGAATATACAGAAGTTGACCACTTATGTATATGTGAATATACGAAAGTCGACCACTTCCATATATCCGCATACATCGAAGTGGTCGGCTTCCGTATATGCACATATACGAAAGTTGGCCACCTCTGTATATGTGCATATACGAAGGTGGTTGACTTTCATATATGCGCATATATGGAAGTCGACCACTTCCGTATATGCGGATATACGGAGGTGGTCGAATTCCATATATGCACATATAGGGAAGTTGACCACTATCGTATATGCACATATATGGAAGGTGGCTTTCGTATATGCGCATAATATATGGAAGTCCACCAATTCCGCATATGTGCATATACAAAATACGACCACTTTCATATATGTGCATATACGAAAGCTGACCACTTTCATATATGTGCATATACAAAAGAAATGTTTCATATATGCGCATATACAGAAGTTGACCACTTCAGTATATGTGCATATATGGAATCTGACCACTTCCATATATGTGCATTTACGAAAGCTGGCCACTTCCATATATGTGCATATACAGAAGTGGTCGACTTCCGTATATGTGCATATACGAAAGTGGAAGCTTCCATATATGCACATATATGGAAGCCACCTTTCGTATATGTGCATATACAAAAGTGGTCGGATTTCATATATGTGTATATACAGAAGTCGACCATTGAACCATATATGCACATATATGAAATTCGGCCACTTCTGTATGTGTGCATATACGAAAGTCGAACACTTTCGTATATGCACATATACAAAAGTCGACCACTTCCATATATGCGCATATACGAAAGTTGACCACTTTCATAAATGCACATATATGGAAGTGGTTAAATTCTGTATATATGCATATATGGAAGTGGCTCAATTTCATATGCGTGTTGAGATTACGCATATATGAAAGCCACCTTCCGTATATGCGCATATACAGAAATGGTTGACTTCCATATATGGACATATACATAACTGGTTTGATTCCATATATGCACTGCGTATATACGAAATTCAACCACTTCCGTATATGTGCATATATGGAAGCCGACCACTTTTGTATATGCACATATATGGAAGTGGTTGGCTTCCATATATGCACATATACGAAAGTGGTCATTCTTATACAAAAGTGACAAAATTTTGTATATGCGCATATACGGAAGCTGACCACTTTCATATATGTGCATATATGGAATTGGTCATATTTCGTATATGTGCATATATGGAAGTGGTCAACTTTTGTATATACACACATACGAAAGATTACCATTAAGGCATATATGAAATATGGTCATTAAGGCATATACGGAAGTGGCCCACTTTCATATATGCACATATATGGAAGTGGTCGGCTTCCGTATATGTGCATATATGGAATCTACCTTCCATATATGCACATATACGGAATTGGTTAACTTCCGTATATGTGCATATATGGAAGTGGCCCACTTTCGTATATGCAAGACACTTCCGCATAAGCACATATATGGAAGTGGTCGGATTTTGTATATGTGCATATATGGAAGTCGATCACTTTTGTATATGCGCATATATGGAAATGGTCAACTTTCATATATGCCCATATACAGAAGCTGAATGACTTCCATATATGTGCATATACGGAAGGCGACCACTTTTGTATATGCACATATATGGAAGTCGACCACTTTCATAAATGCGCATATACGGAAACCGCCTTCCACATATGAACATATATGGAAGTGTTCGGATTCCATATATGCCCATATACAGAAGTAGATCGATTTCATATATGTAGATATATGAAATGTGTCTTACGTATATGCACATATATGGAATCCGACCACTTCCATATATTCGCATATATGAAAGTGGTAGGCTTTTGTATATGTGCATATACGAAAGTTGCCAACTTTCGTATATGTGCATATATGGAAGGTGGATTTTGTATATGTGCATATATGGAAGCCTGCCAAATTCCGTATATGTGCATATATGAAAGTTGACCACTTATGTATATGCACATATATGAAAGTGCCCATCTTCTACATATGCGCATATACGGAAGTGATCAACTTCTGTATATACACATATATGGAAGTGGTTAGCTTCTGTATATGTGCATATACAGAAGCTGACCACTTCTAGATATGCGCATATAGGAAAGCCACCTTTCAAATATGTGCATATACGAATTCGAGCCACTTCCTTACATGCACATATATGGTGGTCGACCACTTCCGTATATGCACATATACGGCAGTCGACCACTTCCGTAAATGCACATATAGGGAAGGTGGATTTTGTATGTGCACATTTACGGAAGTGATCGACTTCCATATATGCACATATACAAAAGTGTTCAACTTCTATATATGTGCATATATAGAAGTGGTCGACTTCCATATATTTGCATATATGGAAGCCGACCACTTACGCATATGCACATATACAAAATCCGACCACTTACATAAATTCACATATACGAAAGTGGTCAAATTTTGTATATGCATATATATGAAACTTTTCCACTTCCATATATGTTCATATATGGAAGGTGTCTTATGTATATGCACATATACAAAATCCAACCAACTTTCGTATAAGTTGGCTTCTCTAGCCATGAACATGCATGAGCTCTTCTAGTTGATTTATTTGTGGAATGATGATGCCTTCTCACACTTATTGATTTCATATCATCCCTTTGATCATCCCTTCTACTCTAGGATATAGATGTTGCCACTTTTCTAGCACTCACTACTTGCTTTGAGCCATAAATCCTTTTGACTTTCCTATGAAACATGTTCAAACTTTGTAGCATCTCCTCTCAATATTTCATGATATCCTCATGTTTAGAATATGTTTCAGCATTTCAAATGCTGCCACATATCCTTCTAATTTATTTGTCCACTGGAATAGGATTCGAAGGAGAAGCTCCCTGTAGGTGGTCTGAATCAGCATGTTGCGCGGGAGCCTAGGCATTGTTCACTGGTGGAACCTGGAAAAATTCCAATTTGAAAACATTTTTATAGAGCATGTCAAAATTCTTCTCTAGGCAGTGAAACTTGTCTCAGAGGGAAGAATGAGGGTTACCATGATCCTCCACAATCTAAGCAATGAATAATTTATTGAGAAAGTAGATCTCTATGAGCCTAGCTATTTTGGTGTTCCTAGTTCAAAATAACCCAAGGTCATATACCCATTCCTTAAATTAAAATTCTATATGTTCTTTGAAAATTTGTTGTCATTTCCATTTGATATTCTTCTCCATATCCAAAATTTCTTGCTTGATTTCCTTGGGAAATCGAATCTCTAAGGTAGTGACCACTTGAATTACATATTTCTGGGCATAAGTGGTGCAAAGGGGTGGAGAACGGGAGTGCTTACAAGAGATTATATGACTACTAGATTCTCTTGGGTTGGGAGTGGTTGATTTCGTGATGGAAAAATAAGCAAGATAAGAGAGGATAAAAAACCAAAGACACCCACAAAGACCACTATTTGAGAGAGGATACAGGACAATGAATAACAACATATGAATCTCAAAGATAGATATGGAGAGACGGGGTTGGAGAGTGAGGAGCCTAGATAAGAGAGGGGATAGAATTGCAATGACGAACACCGAAATGAAGAAACACAAGTTGAGAGGGTATAGGACCAACCAAATAACCATATCAACCATAAAATTCTATAATGGCACCAAGGATGTAGTTTGACCTGAAGAAGTTTGACCTTAGGAACTATGTCCTTCAAAAATTTGAACTCAAGAACTATGACCTCGGGAACTTTGACCTTAGGAACTATGACCTCATAAAATTTGACCTCAGGAACTTTGACCTCATCTATGAACTAGATTTTCATAATGATTCACCAATCTATTCAAAGTTCATGGTGAATCTTCCGTGCTAATTTTTGTGATTTGGGTGCTTATTGTTGGTTGGTTATATTCTTTGCAGTGAAAGTCTAGTCGAGGTGAATCGAATGACAGTCGAAGGTCAAGGTGGATTGAAAGCAGTCAAGGTCAAGGTGGATCGACAACAAGTTGAAGGTCGAGGGAGTCAATCAGGAAAATTCAAATTCAAAGATATCGATGGAAAGTCAATCGACAATAGGTCGAAGTGTGGGCATGAGACGACCAACTAGAGATGCAATGAATCTCGACTAGTATTCAACTCGTAATTTGAGTTGGAGTCAACTGTAATAGAATCTCAAGATTTGAGGGATTTGTAGCCAATGATATGCATGGATCTATAATGATTTTTGGTTGTCAATATTTAGGGGTTTTCCTGTTGTAAATCCTATCAAGAGGCATGTTGTAACACTGTAAAGGTTAATCATAGATTGACCGGTTAATCATTTTGATCAATATTAGAGGTCGTTGTTCATGCATATGTAATCCATATTGGATACTGTTGGCATGTTTTATAGGAAGAGTGTGCTTGTCATTGATGGAAAGAACATCAGCAATGAGAGTTCGAAGATTCAGACTTCGGAGGATATGCAAGGAATGCACAGATCCACAATTCGTCTAAGTGTCGAAGTGACTCTTTAAGAAGTCGAGAGAGAAGAAGATGAGAAAGATCAGAAGAGATAACGATTTCCACAAGTGAAGACGAGGTCCATGAGACGAACTCGCAGGAGAAGCAAAGGTTGATACCCTTGAACACTTAGAAAACCTTCTAAGTCAAAGAGATCAAAATCTCAAGAGGAAGAGTGACAGTGGTTGTTGGATCACTGATCTAGAGGACCAAAAACTATATGATCAAATCAAGGTATGTGCACTTTAGCACTTTGCACATGCAAGTAAGGGAGCTTGCCAAAGTTCCGAAGTCCTGAAGTAATTTGAGACCGTTCATCACCAGGATGATAATCTGGTTCGTTGATCATTGGGAGATACGTGTCAGCTGACCGTGAGTTCAAGAGGAAGAAAAGTTTGATATTTTAAATCCCCGAATTCTGGAGAGCCAAAGAGTCAGAGTAAATGTCAACCATTAGAGCCAGAGGGATATGTGGCGACAGATCATGAGCTCCAGAGAAATCACTTCAAGAGTTTCAGTTTGATATTTGAAATTCCTGAAGCCCAAAGACTAGGAGAGCCGAAATAAATTCTTGAATGCTGGATCATCTGAAGTAGATCTCAATCATCATATCGTCCGAAGAAGATCTCAAGCATCAGATCATCCAAAGTGAATTTGGGCCATCTGATCCCAAAAATATATGGCGTAAACCTATGGACTCTGGGTAAAGACCCGAAGTAAGCCTCAATTGTCTGATTCAAGGACATGTGGCAGACCACATCAGCAAGTACATGTGGTAGACCACGTCAACAAGGACATGTGGTAGACCACGTCAGCAAGGAAATGTGGTAGACCACATCAGCGAGTGACACATGGAAACCACTCGGCCCGTTCCAATTCAACAGGTGATGTGTGTAATGTTATGTCACTCCGAGAAATTTTCTTCAGGAGTTTCACCACCACCAGATGCCTAAAGTCCCGAACACTGAAGTCTCAAAGTGGGCATAAGTCGTCTGATTTGAAGATCACTTCGGGTGCATTCTCAACCGTTGATCAAAATATAGTGGAAGGATAGCGTAAGTATAATAGCCAAAGTTTCGAAGTAAATGGTGGCCATCCATCACGATACTTGATTAATTCCTAGCCGACGAATTAAGCAGTGAAAGGATAAGTGTAAACCATCCGATCTATTCGAGCAGGTGTCTACAAATCATCGACTCCGGAAGATTGGCGTATGTAATAAATGAGAGTTTGAGAATTGAAAGTACCGAAGGCTAGACTCACAGAGGAGATCCTGATCATAGATTCAAGAGACAGGTGTCAATAGATCTTCCACTCGGGAATATTGTCATATGGGAAAAGCAAGGTTTGAGAGTTGAAACTCCCAAAGACCGGAAGGCCGGAATCAATCGTAGTCTTTGATTTGGAAGGAAGCTATGTGTCGACGGATCGTGGAGATATGAGATCGAGCATGGAAGGAGGAAAGAAAGGCAGATAGCATTTTTTGATCGAGTGGCATCGCCAAGATATTGGAGATCAACGGTCATGCTCAATTGCAGGGCCAGAACATGCTCGGGTCTTAATTTTTCTTGAGCGGTCCGCAATCAACACCATGATTTTGGAGAAAGGACACGTGGAGGCTTGAGGTAAATTGTGGGGTGAAAAGTAGTTTGATTCAAACCACCTTTGGACACACACTCAATCACGTGGTCACATGAGATCATCGCCCAAGGTCATAACGAAAAATGGAGCTAGCGCTTGCTAGACCGAGATCGAGAAGTGACTTTTGAATAGGCGTGTGGTCACCACCGGTGGTCACATGAAGGAAGGGGCTTAGAAGCCAAAGAAGCCAGAAATGATTGACTGTAACTACCAGAGAAGACGAAGAGTTGTGAATGCCATAGAAGCCAAAGAATATTTGGATAATGGCCACTGATGATGAACAGATTCAGCATAACCGCCAAAGAAGACGAAGAGTCATAATGATGATCATGCAGAGGACTTGGCGTGAGAAATACATGCCTAACAGAGAGGAGAGTGTTCTCTTTCGATATCTATGTATGTGGGTAGAAGGAGATGAACTGTAACATCTGAAGTGAAGATCAGAGATGCAGCACACAGCATGCAGAGGCATCACAGAGCATAAAAGGGAGAAGAGAAGTTGAACAAAGTGTGTCGTGCACAGGAGTAAAAAGAGCAGATCATAGAAGCTGAAAGAGGCAGAAGCGGAATATAGCGTAGAAGCTAAAGAAGGATCAGGAGACATGGAGTTGTAACAGACCATATCAGATACAAAGAAAGCAAGTAAATTTTTGTAAGTTTCAATTAGGGTGGTAGGTTGGTGCTAGGGAGGATTGCAATCCTCTAAATTCTAATTGGTTCTAGAAGATATTCTGGGAGTTGGTGCTTCCGTCTAGTGAGTGCTAGAGAAACCTGGGAGTTGGTGCTTCCATTTAGTTGGTGCTAGATAAATCTAAGAGTTGGTGCTCTCTGCAAGTTGTAGCTTTCTATCAGAGGTTGTGGCCTCATATTTGAGTTGGATCTCAAAGACTGTCATGTACATGAAAGTTGGAGCTTAATTGAAATCCCAAGAAGAAGAGGTTTTCACCCTTTATGGGTTTCCTCATGAAAATCGGTCTCTCTGTGTATTTTGTGTGATTGATCAAATATTGAATATCTATGCATGTTAAGTTATTAGCAACATATTAAACTATAATCTAGAAGGAATAAAAAATAACAGGAAAAGTTTCAAGCTTATTTACATAACTAATTCACCCCCCCCCCTCTTAGTTATATTTCCAACAATTGGTATCATAGTCTGTGCCTTTGATCAAAGGTAGATCCATAAGCTTGAACATGACTAGTCATGATGGAAGTTCAACTAATAAACCCCCTCTATTTGATGGAACAAAATTTACCTTCTGGAAAATAAGGATGAGAACACATTCAATGTCTCTGGGTGTTGATGTTTGGGATGTCGTTGAAATGGGATATGTGAAGCATGTAGTCTTGGCCTCAAAAGATGATAAGATGGAGTTAAGATTTAATGCAAAAGCAATGAATACTATCCTTAGTTGACTTTCTGAATCCGAATTTGTAAAATTCATGCACTGTGATTCAGCAAAAGTTATGTGGGACATGTTGATAAGTAGTTATGAAGGTAATGAAAAGGTGAAAGACGCAAAACTTCAGAATCATAGACTGAAATTTGAGCAGTTAAAGATGGATGAAGACGAAACTATCAGTAAGTACTTATTACGTATAGAATAACTTGTCAACACTATGAAAGGCCTAGGTGAAATGATAGATGAATCTTTTCTAGTCCAGAAAATATTAAGATCTCTTCCTGGCAGATTTAACTCAAAGGTCTTTTCTATAGAGGAAATAGTTGATCTCAAAACGTTGACACTAGATCAACTTCTTGGAACCCTAACTACTTATGAAATGAGAATCACCAAAGGTAAATCCACTACAAGAGAGACATCTTTTAAAGTAGAGAAAAACAAAGATTCTGATATAGATGAGACTGAAGCAAATTTTGTGAGAAGACTGGAGAAAGGATCAGGCAAATACAAAGGTAAATTTCCCTTCAAATGTTTCAACTATGGTAAGATAGGTCATTTTTCATCTAAGTGTCCTCAAAAAATAAAGGATCAGACATATGATGATGAAGAGAAGCACAAACACAAGAAGGTCTATAAAGAGAATAATTTTAAGAAGAAAAGCCTTTGTGTAAACAATGATGATGATCCATCAGATGATGAAAGTAGTGACTCTTCTATTGAAGATAAAATAAGTGGTATCGTGCTAATAGCTTTAGAAGATCTAAACACTAAAGATACAGGAAGTGAGTTCATTGATTATGAAGCAGTAGTAGATCTTGAAGGAGAACTTGCCAGTGCCATGGAAGAGATTGATAGACTCAGAGAAAAGAAAAGAAAACAAAAAAAATTATTGCTCAAGCATGAGAAAACATGCAATGAACCAACTGAAGGAATTTCTCTGTTGAAGGTTAAGTTATAAGAGTCTAAGAAGATTGAATACATCCTCAAACAACAATTGAAGGAAGCTGAAACAAAAGGTGAAAAATCGGAAGCTGAAGTAGTGACTGTCAGAAAATATCTAGAGAAATTTCAGGCCTTATATCATCAGAATATGACAAGTATTAAAGCCTCAGAAGGATAAGGCTCCATTCTAAATCAGTAAAGGAATTCGAAGTTGAAAACTGGTTTGGGTTATGAAGAGGGATCAAGTAGTGGTCAGCCAAGCAACAAAGAATCCATCAAAATTTTCAAATCTACAACCATTGACAACAACAACCCTCCAGAAACAAAGGAAGAGAATCAGTCGCCAAGGAGGAGTGAAGGAAAATCTACCATAATTGAATCTGTAGAACAAAGAAATAATACACCCTCTACTCAAGGAAATCATTGGCATGGAAGAAATCAACCTGCTCACAGAAGATAGCCATTTTCCAGGTACAACTATTTTTTCTATGGATATTGTTTTTACTGCTCTAACTTTGGCCACAAAGCTATAAATTGTTCTTTAAGATTTAGACATGAGAAATCAAGATAGCCAAGGAAGAAATATCTTCCACAAAAAAGAATGAGGCAGCTAATTAACAAACAACCTTAGACTGCAAATCATGTGATGGCTAGGAATAGGACGCAGATTAAACATAACAATCATTATGATCATTTATTCAATGAACCAGAATGTTACATCTGCCATAATTAAGGACATAAAGCTGCATGTTGTCGCTTAAAGA
>JASDQU010736528.1:170909-192597 GCA_032191745.1 Picea mariana
CTTCACCTTGTTCTAGAAAGAATTAGTAGGTTGGGATGGTGGCCTAATTGGTTTGAGATAGGTTTGTGATCATCTCTCAGAAAGGAAGTTTCTTAGGAGGCTTGGGCACCCATTCAGGTAGATTCTAACAACACAAGTATTGAATCAACCCCTCTTTCATTAGTCATATAGAATATTTCCAACAATCATTGGAGAGTGGATGAAGGAGAAATATTATACATAGTTGTTACTAAATGTTGTGTTCAATATAGGAGCAACCTGGTTAGATGTGACATCGTGCCTTAAAGTGAATTTCATCCAAGTTAATATCCATGCAACAATCATAGAGGACACACTTTGGAGTATCCTAGATTCAAGTGTAGTTGGGCCTAGGCATTCCCCCATAGATGTTTTGAATACGACATTGTAGGGTACCCATTAGCAGGCCACTTCAGGCAGAGGTAAAACAATTGTTTCTTCTTGTTGCAATTCATTTTCTTTAAAAAGTTGTGTATAGTAGACTTCTATGCTAGATGGAAGGGAGAATCTCTTATTGAAGGATCCTTTGCAATGGATAGGTGCCTTAGCTATAAACCAAGGGAAAAATCTCAATCAAATTTTTTATGTGGATCGGATTATCAATGGAAGGACAATACGAGCATTGGTCGATTATAGTGCCTTGTACAACTTATTGAAGAAGATTTTGGAAAGTTAACTTAGACTTAGAGTTGGATCATGTGGTGCTTCAATCAAGTTAGTCAATTCTAAGGATAAGGCAGCAACTAGGGTTTCATTTGTAGTTCACATATAGTTTAATAAATTAAAGGGCCATGTAGAATTTACAGTATTGCAGATACATGACTTTGAATTCATTCATGGTCTGGAATTATTAAGAAGAACACAATTAGTTCTCATTCCATTTGTGGAGAAGTTGGTGATACTTGGTGGATAGAAGAATTGTGTTGTGCACACAATAGTAAGGAAGCTATATGGAAAGGTGTGGATTGTATCTGCATTGAGAATGAAGAGGGAATCTAGGTTCCTAGAGTCTCAAATTTTTGTAGTATTTATTGGAGAAGTGGATGAGGGTGGAGTGGGGATGTCTCTCTCTCTAGCACTTGCCAATGCATTGGACAAGTTTACATATTGGATGCATGATTATTTCTCTAAAGTTCACCCACCTAGGTGCATGTTTTATCATTGTATTGATCTTGAATTAAGGTTGCAACATCCAACTAGAGCTCCCTATTAACTTTATATACCTAAGTTGGAAGAGTTGAGGAAATGGTTGACTACTCTCATCAACATTAGCTTCATCATACCTTCTAGGTCCTTGTATGGTGTACCAATCCTCTTTCAAAATAATAAGGACATGTTATAATTGAGTATGTGCTTATACTATCGTGCATTAAACAAATAGACCATAAAAAATGGGTACCCCTTACCTTTGGTAGGAAATTGTTTTGACAAGTTAGCTAAGGACAAGGTTTAATCAAAGTGGGACATGAGGCAAGGATACTACCAATTAAGGATTGTGGAAGGATATGATTTGAAGACAACCTCTGTGAGAAGGTGTTAGAATTGAGAGTCACCCTCAAATTGCAAGAGGATAAGCCCAGTACCCATCAAAATATTTGTGAATGTAAATTAATGATGAAAGGTCAAATGGACAAAACTCAACATAATAATGCTTTAACACACAAATCTGGGCTAGCATGCATAAGCAAATGAGGTTTTGATTAACTTCAGTTAGTGGTTTAAGGATAAAGGTGAATAGAAGGAAGACCTAGTGGAGAAGATGGATAAGTTGGATATAAGCATCATGCCTTCAAGCAGTTAGGTCAAGAAAAAATCAATCACAAGAACCTCTTGAAACTAAAGTTTAAAAAACTGAAAGACATCTATAGAAGCATTATAATCAAACATCCATTATAACACACCCACAACATCTCATATGGTTCATCCAATCATGAGCATTTCAGAGTGAGAGGAAACAACATGGAGAAAGGAAACTGACTTCTATTAACAAAAATGTCTCAAGTCCCATACATAGCTAGATAACATCTCTGCTTAGTCAAAATATTACAAAAAGGGAGCTCTGCTCAACCATCTGACCCTCTCAAATCATTCATATGATGTATTTATAATCAAGATAGTAGTTGTTGTCTTCTCATGCCTATCTTGTTCCTTTTGTTAGAAGGAAACTCTAGTCAGTATGGGCCTGGAAGAAAAACTGCCCTCTATGGTACTTTGGGTTGGCAGCTTTCTCTCTCCTCATCCAGGCCCTCCCTGATTCCATTTAAGAGGGTATTTTATTGTTATCTTTCCTCTAGTGATACACTGGTCAAGGTCTGCTATCGCTTTGCTTCTCTTTGTGACACTCCTTTGATGATTTGTCTTAATGCCCAGTTTATGTTGTCATGCGTTGATCTTAGATTGGACCCCATATAAGCACGTGATTGCGGAAGCTTCCAAGGGTGGTTTGGATCCACACCACTTCGGCCCCTGTAATCCACCACCAACTTCCACGTACCTCTTTCTCTATGCCATGGTTTTGATTGCGGAACTGCTCTAGAATTTTAACGTTCGGGCATGTTTTGTCCCCACAATGAAGTGTGGTCGTTGATCTCATCCAAATCTACGATCTAGGAAACCCTGCTATTTTAGCACCCCCACTGAAATTTATCCATCTTCCAACTCCCAAATCCTTGTAAACCATGATTAGAGATGGCTCCAATTTTTGCGCTTGAGAGCTTTGAATGTTGAGCATGAATACCTCTCATAGGATGATCTCTTGAATCTGACATGGTGGCCTGGTGCTATATAATGTCATAGCTAGCGATGTATGAGAACCATGTGTTGAACTGAAAAACACCCATGGAGTGGTAGGGTCAAAGCGGTGTGTCAGCGTTTCGTTAACTTTGGCTCTTCGGGACTTCGGGATGTTTGGATGGAAATCTCCCGAAGTCACTTTCTCTCGGTTGACATGGAATCCTCTCGTTAACTTCGGGACTTCAGTCCTTTTCAATGCATAGCTCTTACAATCCTATGGAGCTTCATATCTCTGAAGTGAGAGATCTACCTCCATGTGTCCTCTTGTTTTGGATGGCCGAGATTCACTTTGAGAGTTCGGGCTTTGGGAGTTTTCTTCTACTTACTCGTGCAATCCTATGAAGTGGTGTATCTCTAAATTCAGAGATATACCTTCACGTGTCCTCTTGATTTGGATGACCTATATTTACTTCAAAACTTCGGGCCTTCATGAATCCTTTACTCACTCATCTTCTTCTTGCTTCCTCCCAAAGTACAAGATCGCCTGACATGTGTCCCTTGCTTGAAGATCAATGATCTTGAGTGATTGTGGGATCACCACTTGCACAAAATTTAATTTTCTTATCGATCCCCACAATGCGAAGATGCTCATTCATAGCAAGATCGATATGCATCATTGATCTATTGATCTAGCAATATCAATGATCCTAAGAGATTGTGGGCTCACAACTTGCAAAAACTTTAATTTGTTTCCCGATCCCCTCAATGCCTCTCCACCGTCGATCTCTCTCTAATGAGATATGATGGTCGTGACTTATTCTTTGCTCGATCTTCCAGTTGATCTGAACGTTTCCTTCCACTCCTGGTTTTTCCCTATGTAAACAAAGGACTTGGCCAGCCTGCAAAAAAATACATATGAACCATGACAACTTCATGTGATAACATTGGTTCCATAGGGGATGGCATGCTCCTTGTGAGATTCCAAGAACAAGAAGCTTCTTTGTCTTATCCTAGGGCTATGGGGTCACTTATTTAAACATAAATAAAAATAAAAAGTGATATTTACAATGAACAAAAAGCCAATCATGGATTAAGAAAAATATTTTTTTAGAAAGTGCCCATTGACAAGGCCACCAAAAAATTCGGAATCCTCCAAGTTCTGCAATTTATAAGTGTTATTTGAAAATACCTCAGAAATTTTGAATCAGCTAATCCACAAGGCTTTGAATTCACCATGTTTTCCTTTGTCTTGCTTGGGTTCATCCCACTTGAGCACTAGATCTCCCAGCTAGAAATATTATTTTCTTACCTTCTTTTCAAAAGCTTGATTGATCTTCTATTGATGGTCATGTTCTTTTCCAAGTAGTTTATCCCTAGTCTGTTGTACTTCTACCAGTTGTTGTATCCTCTTGACCACATCATCAGGTTCTCCTTGGTAGTCCTGGAGGAATTTTTCCACGGGCAAGGAAAGATGAGTAATAAATATAGCCTCAACCCCATATACAAGCTAAAAAGGGGAAACACCAAGTGACCTATTTGTTGTAACTCTATAATCCCATAAGGCAAATTTTAGCTTTGAGTCCCATGCTTTCTTATTGTCTTCTAACAATTTCTTGATGATACTTATGAGGATCTTGTTAGAGGACTCTGCCAAACCATTTCCTTGGGGGTAGTAAGGAGTATAATGGACTAATGTAATCCCATACTGTTCACAGAACTTGATCAATGGTTCATCTTTGACGAAAGAGGAATTTTCGTTAACAATCCTGCTTGGACAACCAAATCTTGGAATGATATCCTCGAGAAAAATAATGATTACCTTGTGGGAGGATTTCCTTGTAGTAATGGCTTCTATCCACTTGGTAAAGTAATTGGTAGCAGTCAAAATCCACCTATGTTGACCACTTGAAGCTGGATGGATTTCCCCAATGAAGTCAAGACCCCACTATTGAAAAGGTCCTAAAGCCACCACAGGCTTCAAAGGAAAATATTTGAGTTGTTTCTTTCTAGAAAAATTTTGGCATTTGACACAAGCTCTAATCTTTTCACAAACATCATTAAAAAGGCTAGGCTAGAAATACCCAAATATGAGGATCTTATAGGCTGTGTTTCTCCAAAAATTATTTCCCCCGCATAAGCTGTCATGAAATTCAGTCATAGCCCTTTGAGCTTCCTGTGGATTTAAACATCCCAAAAGAACTCCCAGAGGATCTTTCCAATACAATATATGATCAATGAGGCAATATCTGATCACTTTAAGCTTCAAATCCCTCACCTTGTTCTTATCCAAATCATTAGGAGGCTGCAACTTTTGCAGAAAATATATGATGTCTTTATACCAAGTGCATTCTACCAAATTTGGGCAAGCATGAAAAATTTTATCAACAAACTCAGCTTGCTGATTTTCTAAGTTTATTTTCATGAAATTAACCCCTAAATATTTGTGATTTCATTCATCCAGCAACCTAGCTAAACCTTGGACTTTCACTAGTTTAGTGGGCTTCATTTCAAGGTCAAATTCTATAATTTTAGCAATTCATTTGCTCGTCTTCCAATCTATGTCATACTAGATAAGTATCTCTTTCACTAAGGCTAGAGGAACATATGCAACAATCTTTGAATGCAGAACATATACTCTGAAATCCTTGAGGTATTTGACCAAAGCAGAAGCCTTCTTTTCCATGATATCATATCTCATTTTTGCATCCCTCAATGCTCTGCTGAAAAAGGAAATAGGCTACTCTAACCCCTCTGTATTTTTCTGTAGAAAAACATAAGCCAATGTGTCAAATGAGGCAAAGGAAAATGTTATAAACTCCTTGGAATAGTCTAGGCTGATGAGCACAGATGTTTCAGTCAAGGCCTTTTTCATATGATTGAAATATTCTCGAGCCTCAGCAGTCTATTTCACCTCATTTCCTTTCCTAAGCATGGATGTAATGTACTTCACTTATTTATCAAAGTTAGAGATGAACCTTCTTAGAAAATTGATTTCCCCCAAGAAAGATTGAACTTCTTTCATGGATCTAGGAAAAGATAAGGTATGGATGGTCTCTACCCTGTTGGATCAATTATTACCCATTATGTTGATACAATGTGCCCCAATATCATACCTTCCTTCATAGAAAACATAGACTTCTTAGGATTGAGAGAGAGACCAAACTTTCTTCACTTCAGGAAGACCTTTTTCAAATGATGATAATGCTCTTTATCATATTTTGAGAACACTATAATTTCATCTATATAGATGACTACAAACTTGTCCTTCTCCCCAATGAAGGAAATGTCCATTTCTTGTTGAAATTCTGCTCCTGCATTCATCAATCCAAAGGGAATTTTAGCATACATGAATGTTCCCCAAGGAGTAGTAAACGTTGCCTTATCTCTATATTCAATAAAGAAAGAGATTTGATTGTAGACAGAAAAGCCATCAATCATATACATCCTATATGAACCAATGACTCTCTGCAAAATGTGCTCCATCTTTGGCAAGGGGTAATTATCTTTCTTGGAGCTTCTATTCAAATTATTGAAATCAAAACATAGTCTAATTTCCCCATTTTTCTTCCATACAGGGAACAAGTTAGCTACCCACTCAGAGTAACTCAAAGGAATGTTGATTTTGGCATCCAACAACTTCTTCACTTCTTTTTCCATAATAGGCAACAGCATGGTATTTATTTTTCTGAGTTTCCTCCTAAAAGGCTTGGTATCCTCTTTCAAAGGGATCTCATGTTCAATGATTTTTGTGTCATATGTTCTTAAATATTCATATTTCCAAGAAAACACATCATCAAACTCCTTTAAAAGCTTAACATACTCATCCCTTTGTTCCTTTTACAAGCTGCTAGACAATTTAACATACTTTGGATCCTCCTCTGTACCTAAATTGCATTCAGTCACCTCAGCATTTTTTAGTTGAACCTTTAACCTTTACAACAACATCATTTCTATCAAACAATCTCTCCAAGGGGACTAGTCCTTTTGGAATATGATTGCTAGGTAATTGAACAATATGATGGTCAACAATTTTATTCTGAAAAACATCAACATGATGGCCTTTTTCAGTATCATGATCTTGATCAATATGTAAGGTAGAAAACTCATCCACGGCTCAAGAAATATTTTTATCTCAAGATCATCCTCAAAAACCTTCCAATGTTTGACATTGTCAGGAACAGAGGATCTATACTTCACTTCCACATCATATTTGAGTTTAGGGGGCAAAGGAATTCTGAAATTACTTGTTGAAATAGCCAAGGAATCTGCCATAGTTTTCTCCTCTCTTGGAACAAATGAGATATTAAAATCTAAGAAGAAACTATAAAAAATATCCCAAACTTCATTTATGTAAGTCCTTACCCTAGGGTGTTTAGTTTGATACAGATTTTTAACTTGATGAACAATTAATTCAGCATCTCCAAACACTACTAGCTCTTCAATATTCATGTCTTTAGCAACCCTCAAACCCAAAACAAGAGCCTCATATTCTACCAAATTGTTTGTAGTTTCAAATTTAGCTTGTAGGATAAATATATGATCCCTTGGGTAGGAGAAATAAAGACTACCCCAGCACCAACACCCTCCTTAGAACAGGCTCCATCAAAAAACATCTTCCAAATAGAGGTATTAGGAGGATCTTCACAAGAGGCGATGGATTGCTTTCTGATTTCAATAGGTGGTTGAGGAGCATCAGTGAGTTGTAACATACTGGATCCTAAATCAGTATCAAGTGAAAAAATAGGGTGGTTGGTAGGATTTTCTTCATCACTGATGATGTAGGCTAATTGTGCCTCCCTATAAAGCCTTCTATGTTCTCCCCCCAAAAAAGGAATGGTGGCATATGAAAGGTCCATCTGCAAATTTCCCCCTAGTCTTTTGATCCAATATCTTGACAAGAGAATCCCAAACTTAGGGGGGACATCAACCACCACAATATCCATGACCACACTTTTCATTGGAAATTGGAACAAGGTAACAACTAGGTCCTTAATAACCCCAAGACACTTCACCTTCCTGGAATCAAATGAGTATAGGTCATGGTAGGTTTTTGTAATTTCTAACCTAACCTCATCCATGACAGTTTTAGGTATGAGGTTATGAGATGTCCCTGAGTCCATCAAGCAATTGTGAAACACTTTATCATGAATGTTTAATGATGTGTAGAAAGGGGGGGAAGAGTCATCTCTATCCTCTACCAAAGGTCTCAAGATGATAGCTGATTTTTCATCTTGAAGGTTGAATGAATTTGTGGAATTAGAGGAAGGCTCAGGTTGTATCATTTTAGAAAGATACCTTTTGAATTCCTCATTCTTAATCATCTCTAAAAAGGGCACATGGATTTTAATTTTTTGAATCTCACTCTCAAAGCTAAAATAGGATGGAGATTTTAGAATCTCCTTAAATTCTGGGGTATGGCTCTTAGCCAATGCCTGGGGGTTTTGTGCATCTTTTTATTTGCTGGTAGCTACCACATCCTTAGCATAATTTTATGTTTTAGTGGGCTGATTATAAGTGTCACTATTCCCATCTTTCTTTTTTGACCTTAGGTTGTATTTACTTAGATTGCCATTTGTTTATTTTTATTTATTCAATTCATTTAAATGACTATCCATCAGACACTCTTCATACAAATATTGGGTTAAATGAGGATATGAAGATGTGTCACCAAGACAATGGATTTAAGGATCAGTCTCTTCATCCTCTTCTTCTTCATCGGCAACAAGGTTGTTTTGGAGAGGGGCTTGGACTTTTTTATCATCCCTATCTCTATTTCTTTGATCTCTTTGAAGGACATGAGGAGCATTATTTGGTATTTTGAAATTACCTCTATTATCAGCATTCTGTGTGTTACTATAGTTTTGTTTTCCTTCAAGTTTCAACTTATCCATTTTAGCAAAAAGTGATTTTACCAATTTTGTAAGTTCATCAATTTGAGGGTGGACGACAGGGGATTCTGAGGTTGAAGATTAAACCCTACCTTTCCTTCTGTCTCTATCAAAATTTCTCCTAAGTTTTTCAGCAGCCAATATGCTAGATACTACTTCCAAAGCTTCATCTTGCATATGAGCTAGAGAGGTAGATATCCTTTCCCTCAACAGGAGGCAAAAATCAGGGTCAAAATCACTAGCATAGGTAAACTTGGAAGAGGCTTCTATAGGATTTATTTTAGTGAAAACATTGTTGTACATTCTATTAATCTTTTTGAGAAATCTAAATCAAATTCCCCCTCTTTCCTCTTAAGTGACCCAATTTTTTTAATATAATAAAGGAAATCCTTTTTATCCCCCAAATGCCTCAAGAAAGCAACATCCAAAGCTTCAATCCTAACAATAGATCCAAGAATCGAAACCCTAAACCATTTTCTAGTCTCACCATCAAGGCTCTATACAAATACCCTCCTCCATACATATTCATCCTCAATGCTAAGATTATCTGCATAACTATAAAAAGCTGCAAGGTGTTCCTTTGCAGTTATGTCTTCCTTCCCTGTGAACTTCGGCATGTCCTTAAGGTAGTCTCCAACTGGGAGAGCATTCATAGGCTGGGGTAAAATAAGAGGGGCATATCTAGTAGCCACTATGGAATCCATCCTATTTCTAGAAATATTAGCACTTGCCATTGGGTTGTGAATTGTAGGAGAACAAGGGGAAGATAGAGTTTTGAAAGATACAAATGTAGCATGGATTTTTGGAGAAAGAGGAATATTGAATGGAGAGGTTTTAGTGTCTAGAGGAATAGTTTGAGTCTTGGAGGAAGATGGTATAGGTTCTAAGGGAAAAGAGGTTTCCTCTTCTTGAGTCACAACAACTTTGATAGGAGGAGGAGTAGGAAGGCTCAAAGTAGGAAAATCTTCAAGATTCTCAAGCCTAAACCAACTTTAAAAATCGAGAGAAGCAAGGGTTTCAAAATTTTCTTATTTCGATTTGGGGCTAAAAGAAGAAAATTTTCAAAATCCAAACTTTTAGAAACTTCAGCAGAAGGTAAAAGAGGAGAATTGGATATGGCTACTGGAGTTTTAAAAGTAGAATCATGTAAAAGACCAGGAATACCTGGTAAAATAGTTGAATAACCTTCTTGACAATCCTTTCCTTTCTTGATAATATTCTTTGGGTTAGCTTCAGGTGTTTCCAGAGCTAGATGTGGAGTAGACCTCATGTGTCTTCCTTTCGGAGCCACAACTGAAATAGTGGAGTCGCCAGGTGCAAGATGCAATCTTTAATGTACTGAATTCTAATGCACCTTTAGAATCGACACGCTTTATCATTCAATCCCAGGGAAATGTCTTCAATTTGTTCCCCGGTAATGACGTCATTAATGCTATCACTGAGAGTCACCCTCAGATTGCAAGAGGATAAGCCTAGTACCCATCGAAATATTTGTGAATGTAAATTAATGATGAAAGGTCAAATGGACAAAACTCATCATAAGAATGCTTTAACACACAAATTTGGGGTAGCATGCATAAGAAAATGAGGTTTTGATTAAATTTGGTCAGTGGTTTAAGTATAAATATGACTAGATGGAAGACTTAGTGGAGAATATGGATAAGTATGCTATAAGCATCATGCCTTCAAGAAATTGGGTGAAGAAAAACTCGGTCACAAGAACCTCTTGAAACTAAAGTTTAAAACACTGAAAAACATTTATAGAAACATTATAATCAAACATCCATTATAACACAACCACAACATCTCATATGGGCCATCCAATCATGAGAATTTCAGAGTGAGAGGAAACAAGATGGTGAAAGGAAACTAACTTCTATTAATGAAAAATGTCTCAAGTCCCATACATAACCAAAGAACAACTTTGCTTAGTCAAAATATTACAAAAAGGGATCTTTTCTCAACCATACGACCCTCTCAAATAATTCATTTGATGTATTTATAATCAATACAGTAGCTGGTGTCTTATCTTGTCTATCATGTTCCTTCTGTCAGAAGGAAACTTTGGTCAGTATGGGCCTGCAGGAAAAACTGCCCTCTATGGTACTTCGGGTTGGCAGCTTTCTGTCTCCTTGGCCAGACCCTCCATGCTTCCATTTAAAGGGGTATTTGATTATTCTCTTTCCTCTAGTGATAGACGCTCGTTATGCCTACTATCGTGATCCTGTTTTTTAGATCCAATAATCGAAGTTCCTCGCTCTCTTTGCTTGGGTTATCCTTTCACCTCCTTATTGCCATGTTAGTGAACAAGCCTCAATTTGACTGGTCGAGGTATGCTAATTATTTTCTTCTCCTTGTGACGCTGCTTTGATGATTTGTCTTAACGCCCAGTTTATGTTTGCACGTGTTGATCTCAGATTGGACCCGATATAAGCACATGATTGTGGAAGTTGTCAAGGGTGGTTTGGGTCCACACCACTTCAGCCCCCGCAATCCACCACTAAATTCCATGTACCTATTTCACTATACCATGGTTTTGATTGCGGGACCGCTCTAGAATTTTAATTTTCGAGCATGTTTTTTCCCCACAATGAAGTGTGGTCATTGATCTGATGCAAATCCATGATCTGGGAAACCCTGCAATTTTAGTGCCCCCACTAAAATTTATCTGTCTGCCAACTCCATAATCCTTTTAAACCATGCGTATAGATGGAGCCAATTTTGGCACTTGAGAACCTTGAATGATGAGCAGGAATACCTCCCAGAGGATGATCTCTCGAATCTAACATGGTGTCCTGACACTATATAATGTCACAACTAGCGATGGATGAGTGTCATGTGTTGAGATTAAAAACGCCCATGGAGTGGTAGGGCCTGAAGTGACGTGTCATCCTTTCCTTAAATTCAAGACTTTGGCTCTTCGGGACTTTGGGATGTTTAGATGGAAATATCCTAAATTCACTCTCTCCCAGTTTACGTGGACAACTCTCGTTAACTTCAGGACTTCAGGCCTTTTAAATGCATAGCTCTTACAATCCTCTGGAGCGTCGTATCTCCGAAGTGAGATATTTTCCTCCACGTGTCCTCTTATTTTGGATGGTCGATATTCACTTCAGGAATTCAGGCTTCGGGCTTTTTCTTTTGCTTATTCATGCAATCCTTCAAAGTGTCATATTTTTGAAGTGAGAGATCTGCCTCCACGTGTCCTCTTGATTTGGACAGCCAATATTTACTTCGGAACTTCAAGAGTCCTTTAATCACTCAGCTTATACTTTATTCCTCTTGGAGTATGAGATCGCTTGACACATGTACCTTGCTTGAAGATCAACAATCCTGAGCGATTGTGGGCTCACCACTTGCACAAACTTTAATTTCCTTCCCGATCCCCCCAATGCGAAGATGTTTTTTCATAGCAGGATCAATATTCACTATTGATCTGTTGATATAGCAAGATCAACGATCCTGAGCGATTGTGGGCTCATAAATTGCAGAAACTTCAATTTTCTCCCTGATCCCCACAATGCCTCCCCACCATCGATCTCTCTCCAATGAGATCTAACGGTTGTAACTTATTATTTTATCGATCTACCAGTTGATATGAACATTTCCTTTCACTCCTATTTTTTCCCTGTGTAAACAAAGGACTTGGTTGACCTGCAAAAAAATACATATGACCTATGACAACTTCATGTGATAACAGAAGGTATACCAATTTTGAATTTCTTTTTAGGATTGTTCAACGTTATAGATACATTTTTCACCTTGATGACTGATGTCTTTAAATCATTTTTAGACAATTCAATGGTTGTCTACCTACATGACATTGTGGTTTTCAATAAGAACTTAGAATACCATAATAGGAATTCCATGGAAGTATTTGAGTCATTGAGGAAAAAATAGTTGTACTTGAATAATTCCAAGTGTACCTTTGGGAAAACTAAAATTCTATTCTTGGTCCATTGGATTGGACAAGGATGCATCCACATGGATCTTGTGAAGGAAAGGGAAATTGAGGATTGGGAGGAACAAAGAATAGTTCATGAGGTAAATAGTTTCCTTGGTTTGTATAACTACTACTACATATGTGTTGATGGTTACTCTAAGATTTTGGCACCACTTAATGATTTGTTGAGGAAGAGCAAACCATGGAATTGGATAGAGAAGTGCCAAGAATCATTCTAAAAGTTGAAGTGCAGACTTGAGTTGGAACCTGTATTAAAGCTACTAGACTTTGAGAAATAATTTAAATGCAAATAGGTTCTTTCTATTTTTCCATTGGAGGATTTTTGTCATAGGAAGCCTTCATCCAGTCAGTTATGACAGCATAAATTTATAAGATCATGAATGGAGGTACCCCATTCATGAGAAAGAGATTAACACATTGTACATTTCCTATAATCATGGAGGCACTACTTGTTATGTAAATCATTGATTATGAATATAGAAAATGCAGAAACAAGTCACTTTTCCACCCAAGCTAAGTTTTCACCTAAGCAAGCACAATGGCATGACTTCTTGGCAAAGTTTGACATGAACATTGAGTGTCAACCAAGAAAATTTGAATGCATTAGCAGACACCTTGAGTAGGAAGGTGAAACTTTCAGTCTTAGAAGATTTTAAGTTGTTGGTACTTATGGGAAGTCAGACGTTGGTTTTCACATACTTACAAGAGAATATCAAAGAGAGATTGCATAAGGATCTCACAACTTTGAACATCATGAAATAGGTGAAGGAGAGAAAAACAAGGAATTTTTTTATGGACAATGGATTTTTTTACTTTGGCGATCACATCTATGTGCCTAAGTCATCTAACCTTTGGAAGGAACTCTTTAGGGATTCCCGTGATTCTCTTTTGGTAGACCACACAAGACAATGAAGGAAAGTGGTGCTTATGGAATGAGGTTACTACTGAGAATGTATGAGGCAAGACATGGAAGAATATGTCTAGACTTGTCTTGTGTGCCAATGAGACAAGGAAAGCATTAGAATGTAGGTTGGTCCAATCCAACCTTTTCCAGTGCTAAAGAGACCTTGGTCAAGTGTCTCTATGGAATTCATCACTCGGCCTCTAGTTTCATAAGGTTATAATGGGATAATGGTAGTTGATTGATTGATTTTCTAGTATGCAATATTCATGATAATAAAGGTTCCTTGTGTAGCAAAAGAATTTTAAAAGTTGTTATTTAAGAGTCTTGTGAAGTACTAGGGTCTCCCATTTAGAATTGTGTCAAACAAAGAAACAAGGCTCACTGGGTAGTTTTGGATAGAGTTGTTTAATATTGTTGGAACCAATTTGTTGATGATTTCAAGTTATCAACTGTAAATCGATGGATAGAAAAAATGTATCAATGGTCTTTTGGAGAATCAGCTAAGGCATTTTTTCATGTAGACTAATCAAACTGGAAAAAGTTGTTAGATGCAACCCAATTCAGTTACAACACAAAAAAGAGTTCCACAATGGGCTATAATTTATTTGATTTGGAAAATGGATAATGACCTTTGAAACCCCACATAGCTTTTCAAGGATACCATGGGAACAACTCATTATCCTTTAGGTTCATGGAGGGATTGAAAGACATATTGGAGATGGCTTGTGTTCAATTGACAAATGCAACTCAAAGGATGAAGCGTTGGGAAGATCATGATAGAAAGGAGGTAGAGTTTCAAGTTGGTGACTTGGTATTACTTAAGTTGGGACAAGAGTAGTTCAAGATAGCAAGTGGCATGTCTAGTGCTTTGTCGTGGCAGTTTGTGTATTGTACCTAGGGAGGATAATATGAGGTACCAAAGGGGATAATTAATGTAATGTGGCCATAATAATGGAATATCCCCACTTGGTATTTGATGGGATATAAATAGGCCCACTAGGTATTTAAGAGAAAATAATATAGCAATAAGGGGTAGTTGGCATAGCCCCCTAGAAATACTCATGGGAAAGTATAAATACACATGGGTATCATTGTATTGGTCATGTTGAATTATTTGCAACGTAGCAAACATGGCTTGTAGAGTGATTCCTTCCATAAGGATTATTTGATGGTGTTATCCTACCTTAAGGGTTCTTCTCTATATTCTTGTGTTATTTATGGTGTGAATGCATTTTATATTTATAAATTTAAGAGCTATATTATCTCTTATATCTATCAATTTTTACTACAAGTGGTATTAGAGCTCTTTCTTGGGAACGAGGTGGAAGAATTGTTTTCTTCTTTTTGCATAAGTTTGAACAAAAAAAACAGGACGAAAACATTCAAGTCAATTTATGAAACTTTTTGTGCATAATCTAAAGAGACCATGTATATATATGTGAGTTCCTCTTGAAAAAATATCCAAGCTCAAAAACAAATCATCCAAATCATAGTCTGGGAAGTAGAGTTATCATTCATTTAAAATCAGTCATTTTAGGGTTTTTTCGATAATGGCCACGTTGTTTGTAGATCATATGTATTTTGATAGAGTGACTATATTTCAATCAAACTAGTGACAGTAGATGCAAAGTGGTTGTGGAATTTCATAATTATGGTCATAATAGCCAATTAGAGAAAAGTTATGATAATTTTAGTTAAAAATATTGTTTTCCACTTCGTGCCCAAGAAAGAGCTCTGATACCACTTGTAATAAACCTTGATAATTTATCCCTTAACTTTGAAAATAAACCTTTAAAAATTATAAATATCAAATGCATTCACACCATAAAAAATATGCAAATACAGAGAATAACCCTTAAGGTAGGATAACACCATTTAATACTCCTTGTGGAATGAATCACTCCACAATCCATGCTTGCTACAAAAAAATACATCCAACATATCCAATACATTGATACTCATGTGTATTTATACTTTCTTATGCATATAGGGGCTTATGCCAACTACCCCTTACTATTATATTGTTTTCTATTATCTAACTAGTGGACCTATTTATCACCCATCAACTACCAATTTGGCATATTCGATTATTATGGCCACATTACATTCATTATCTCCTTGGGTACCTCCCTAGGTGCCTCATATTATCCTCTCTAGGTACATTACAGTTTGAAGGACCATTAAAGGTACTTGAGAAGATTGGAAATGTTACTTTTAGATTGGAGCTACCATACTACATGAGAGCTCACCATTTAGTTTTCCACATTAGTCAGTTCAAGCCTTGTAGGATTGATGAAGGTTATCCTAGTATAATTGCACCATCTAAATCCTCCATTCTAATCATAGACGGGATAGAGATGGAAGTGGATAAGATACTTGCTGATGCAGACACCCCTTCTCTCCTCGGGGTTGCGCGACCTATCGGTCTAGGATTGTTCAAATATCTGAGCCGAATCAACTCTCCAGGACGCTATTGGCCCCACAAATCATTTTACTTAGACCCCTTTTTCTCCTAGGAGCAGGTCATGTGAGACCCTCAGGCTCCTACTAAGCCCCATGTTCTTCTTCACATGACCTCGAGTTATGACCTTGAGCTAGTCCTCTTCGCAACTCCATGGTTCATAGATTTTGCAAGTAGCTTTCTCCCCTTTTTCCTGATCTCCAAATCGACGAATTTACCCAGGACTTGATCGACAGTCCACGTATCCCCACAACCAACAGCTTTGATTTTCTTCGGACTCCAGCCTTCAGGTATCTTCTCGCTTTGATTTTTGCTTTCTTCTAGAGAACCTTTCCTCTAAAACACATGGATTCTTACCACATGTCCTTCTGGATTCAATGGTCCAGATTTACTTCGCTCTTCACGACTTTGTATATTTCGCTTTGCACCACGTAAATTATTTCGAAGTTCTTTCTCATGAACTTTCAGATCTTTCACCAACTATCAACCTTGACAATGGATGGCCCCTACTAGTTTTGGTACTTTGGGACTTTGGCTATCCTGTTCTCTTGTCGATGTATGGACTCTATTCTGACAACCCAGATCTCTCCTCCCATAGTTGATCTATCGGTTGTTGTAGCTCCTCCACTTAAGCTTTGGCTTCCTCCCGAAATTGGGAAAAACGTCTAAGTATCAAGGTTGTGGCCTTTAATATTTCTTGTGCAAGCCCGACTGCTGGGTCTCGATAGTGATTTTCCTTCTAAGATTTGGGACTTAGAATAAGTCCTCTTCTATGCACTCCCTGTTCTTTCTGTGCATACTTGCACTCGACTCTCCTATGAGTCTTAACCTTGTGGTGTGCCCTCTTGGAAACCTTTCTCCCAGAACTTCGAATTAAATTTCTCGCACACTCCTTGTGCCTAATCGAGCCTTCATAAGGCTTCTTGCAAAACTTGACTAAGTTTTGTCCTGGCACAGGTCTTCATCCAGAGTGTTCAGCAAATTTGTTCCCCTTAAGCTTCAATTGCTCAGACCTCAAAGGTCTATGTCCCTTGTGTTCATCGAAGGGATATTTGTGCCCTCTTGGAAAATTCTTCTCTATGCACACTTGCAGAGATTTTTTCCCTTAGAGTGTTCAGTAACTCCAGGTTTTCCTCAAATTATCCAACACTTCATAAAGTGTTGGTTCTGTGCACTCCTTGCACCTGCTCAATTCCCTCTTGGCAGAGTTCTACATAGTGTTATGCAACTCTGTGCTACACAGACTTTCCTCCAAGGTGTTCAGTAGCCTTGAGGTTCCCCTTTGAGTCTGTGGATTATCCTGGTGTGCGCTCCTGGCATGTTCTCCTCTGAAATCGAAGCAAAATCCATCTACGCACTCCTTGTGTTGGCTCACAAAGTTTCAACACTCTGTCGTGCACTCCTTGCACTTAGCCTAAAGAACCCAGAAAAACTCGGCAAACCCTCAAATGGATTGTGAATTCTATCCCTACCCTAGAGATGGAAAATAACACACACCTATAGCATAAATTCATATAGACTTTCATAAACAAACACCCACCACACAGGAACTTGTAAACAATGAAACTTGTTCTTTTGCATTAAAATCAGAATGTCAATTACAATGTGTGAGCTCGGACTACAACTGAGTCTCAGCTCTTATCTCCTCTCCTATTAACAACTCTCTACCATTATCGAGATCCTCTCCACAACAACCTATCGGAACCTCTTCCTAGGTATATGTTACAAAGATTTATACAAGAGGAGACTCATCGATTCTTTCCCTCCAACTACTCTAGTGGTGTCTAATCACCATCAAAACGCCTAACTACTAAGGCAAATTAAAGTGAGTGAAAAATCTAGTCTGAATCAGATCTAGATCCCTCCTATGATCAACCATTTAAGGATACCTTATGTACAGCCTGTACAAAGGCATGATTTGTATCTACCCAAGCCTTATAGCATGTAATTGCATTAATTACATTTAAAATTTAAAATTCTAGGGAAAAATGAGAGGGTTGGTGCCTCCCCCCTCCTTGAATGTGCACCAATTTGTTGGATAGCTAGTGTGTGCTGAGGTGGAGCGATGCTCCTACATCTGTTGCACATAAGACCATCCACTTTGGTAAGAATCAAAGGCATGGGTACTTTTTTATCTGGAAGTATAGACTTGAAGAGGAGAACAGTTGGGAAAGGAAAGAGGCATTGTGGTAGAATGAAGACAAGATATAAGAATTCAAGAAGAAATATATTAGGAAACTGTTGACCTTTGAATCTGTCAAGACCAAAACGACAACCTCACAGGGATATGAAACCCCCTTCATTTTTAAAGAGGTGGTACTCCTCTTTAGATTATGATTTTATTTAAATATTTTGTGTCCAAAATAATATGGGATATTGTCAAATGACTTAATACAACTCTTTAAGTCTCGAGAAAATTGATAATAATAAAAAATCAAATATATATATGGAGAATTCTTGAGAAATGGTCCAAGAACCTCAAACACCACATAATATAGAAAATAATAGAATCCTGACATCCATGACAGTTTAATAAAAATTTTGATCACATTCAAATAAAAGAAATGGTCCAATGGCACAAGAGAAATTTGAAAGAGTAATACTTATTAAGCTCAAAAGAGTATTTTGATAGATTGACTTCAAATATTCTATACTCAAAACTCAGAGTTATAAAATACAATCAAAATCGATCCCGACATAATTCTCTAGGATTTCTCAAGAAATATAATGTATGTTACAATGCTTGAAATTTAAAGGTGTTTGTCCATAAATGGATTGGGATTGGGGCTCTCGGGCACCATAAAAAATATTTACAATAAATATGATAAAGAGAAGAACATGGAGTAACAGGATATGGAAAGAAGACAAGGAGGAAGTTATCATAATTCGGTTACACTTTTCCAATGAAACAATAAATATAACGGTTTGAAATTTGATAAGGAAGAAGGTATGTAACCATTATGGACTTACTATGATGGAATCTCTCACTTTCATTTTTATGTTGATGCGCCTTTTATATCTTAGCATGTTGCAGTTATGTGGTCGGTTGTAACCGTTTCCATTGGAAATTCAACAATCTTGGTTATAGATTTGTTTAGAAATTCTTGAATATAATCCCATAATGGAGAAATGATTACTTCTTACTTTACTTTGATACTTAGAAATTCACTCTCAATTTACCTATGGTCAATAGATAAATTTTTCAATATGGTCTCAATGTCCTCATTTTTATTTGTATACTCAACAAGCCAATTATCAATGCCATCATAAGTATACTCAACCATACTATCAAATTTTTTGGCTGATGATTTCTTCAAATTTTCACTTTCTCTTCAAATTTCTCTCTGCTCATGATCATTGAATTTGATATTAAGTTTGGATCTAAAAACTCAACAGTGGAGCCCATGATATCCAAACCAATAATATTTGAGTATACCTCAGTATTTTTTCGTGTTAATTGATTTAACAACCTTTTTAATGTATTGATTCTTCCAATCCAACATGCCTTTAATTGTTTTATATGGCTCTGGGAGGGAAAATATTCATGTTTTATTCTATGGTTCGTCATTTTCAAGACTTTCACTACAAACATAGAGACCCCATATGTGAAGAATCCTTCATCATTCTTCAAATTTTCATTGAAATATTATTTAGTATTTTGAATTCTGAACCCGAGGGTAGAAATTTTTTTTGCCAAGTCCCATAAATCTAAAATGAGCGACATTATTTTCTTTATATTCTTTTCAACAAAGTGTCTAGTAGCAATGATTAAGCATGAAATTTGTTTTACTCTCATATTTAAATATGGATTTCCTTGAAAATTTATGTTAGGTTGTAACATGGCAACTGGGGTAGCCAATATAGGTGGGGGCATGAGGGTTTCTTCCAATTCCTTGACTCTCTCTTTAATTATGAGATTTTCCTCTTCCATATTAATTATTGAAATGTCCAATGCATCCCCTTGTGATTATATGAATTGGAGATAGTTTTGACGACAACATGTTTTTAGTATCAATGGTGGACCATGACTTTCCTTTCTTATTCTTCGAGGTTATTTCAAAGGTCAATTTCTTTGAAGTCTTATCAAATAAAACATTCTAAATAGAAAAGGTTTCTTCATCAAAGAAGACTTCATATTGAACAACTAATGCAGTGGACTGTACATTTTCTTAGGCATGTTCTTCATCATATGGAAACCAGATATTTTCAATATCCACATCTAAGTCCATATTATCAAGAAAATATCATCTTCACATACATTTTATTTTTCTCCCTCTTGTTGAGAATTGTCCACTTTCCTTTTTACTTGTAATTTATGAAGGTTTTATAGACTTCCTTGAGTATTTCTTTCCCCATCATTACCTGAATTGTTGCTTGAGGTTTTTCTTTTTTGGGTCATTATAGACTAAGGATTTACCTTAAGAAAAATACTTATGTGAGAAACAACAGGTGACTAATCATTTCTTTCACTAGAGGGTTTCCCTCTTTTCTTGTGACCTTCGATAGTGCTCACAATGGTTTCTATGTCACCAGAATATTTATTAACATCCTAAGCAGGGGTGTCATGACTGTCACCCTCTTCTTCTCCAAATATGAGTGTATTGATCATTGTAGGGATGATTCCAACTGCTACCATATGATTATAAAAAATGTTGTTAGGGTCAAACCCTTTGATCTCTTCTGCAAACTTCAAATTAAACTGGTCAAAGTAAGAGGCATATTCATCAATTTTGAGAATTTCTCTTAAGAGAATTTCAACCACTTTCCAACGCAGAGGAATGAGTTGTTTTTTCCTTCTCTCATAAAAATAATGAAACCATAACTTTCATTGCCTTGCCACTTCTATGATAAAAAAAAAAATCTGGCACATAATAAGGGAGGTATATAGGATTTTCATGAGAACAAAAAATCCTAATGATGTTGTAGTTATCCATTTTCTCCAGAATTCCCTTTCTATCGAAAAATCTTGATGGTTCAAATGAAAGCCTGGAAGTATCTTCCCCAAAAAGAAATTTCTTCAATTCAGAGACAAAATCATTGTAAACTTCATAAAAATAATGGGTAACTTTCTCCCTCTAGAGAGCTTGATACCACATAGTCACGGGGTCTATCTTTGAATTTAGCATTTTTCCAACACTCGGACCTTTAAAAATATGACAATGTGTGATAGAAAATACCAGATAAGATGCCATATAAAAAAAATCTCTCTTTTGAAATTCATCAACTTTGTATAAATTTCATTCGATATGATCTTTTCCCAATCGAAAATAGCATTCTCATGAACTGTAAGATATAAAATATACAAGGCCAGTCATGGAACAATTGTTGTAGAATCTTGACCCGTAACTGTAGTAAACAACCGAGCAATTTCTTGGTAGGGGTCATTTAAAGAACTAACCTGGATTCTAGATAGGTCTTCCAACATTGTAGTAGGGTCTTGTAGATATTCCTGTAGGAGCTCGATTCCATTATTTTTCCCTCTAATAAAATGGTTGGCATCTTCTCCTTTGTATGTTAAGTTTGACTCTGGTATCTTTAACATTTTCTTGAAGATTGAAGGTGCTAATGAAACAAAGGATCCACTTTGTAGAGGAATGGTTCTTATGTTCTGAACAAATTTTTCAATGCACCAAGTGACAATATATTTTCATTCGAAAACCTCAGGAACACAACCAACGAGAGTTATTCCTAATGTCCAAGATTTATTATTAGTTATGTTT
>JASDQU010736528.1:283312-301569 GCA_032191745.1 Picea mariana
CAGAGAAAGTAAGTAAAGTTTTGTAATATTCATTCAGGGTGGTAGGGTGGTGCTAGGGAGGATTGCAGTCCTCTAAATTCTAGTTGGTGCTAGAAGATATTCTGGGAGTTGGTGCTTCCATCTAGTGGGTGCTAGAGAAGCCTGGGAGTTGGTGCTTCCATCTAGTTGGTGATAGAGAAATATGAGAGTTGGTTCTCTCTACAAGTTGTAGTTTGCTATCAAAGGTTGTAGCCTCATATTTGAGTTGGAGCTCAAATAATGTGTTGTACATGAAAGTTGGAGCTTGATTGACATCCTAAGAAGAAGAGGTTTTCATGCTTATGGGTTTCCTCATGAAAATCAATGTCTCTGTGTAATCTGTGTGATTGATCAAATATTGTATATCTATGCATGTTAAGTTATCAACAACACATTAAATAATAATCTAGAATGAATCAGAAAATAAAAGGAAAAATTTCAAGATTATATATATAACTGAATCACCCTCCCCTCTCAGTTATATTTCCATCACAAAAATGTACAAAGACTGTAAAAATACAGAGTGAAAGACTCGCTAGAATGGTGGAAGCTTATCTCTAAGAAGACATGTGACAACTACTCACATATGTGAGAAGATGATTGTTACAATGAGGCTCCAAAGGCCTTTTTAACATAAGTAAAATCCAAAACCGTAAACCCAGAAGATGAAAATCCAAAAGGTTTGTGGGCCCCGATGGGGGTAGTTGATACGTCAACTTCCCAAGGGCATAACTTTTGCATACAATCACCATTTTGGTATCTCGATACACCGTTGGAAAGGTCTAACCGATAAGAATGATTTTAGACTAGTTTAAGGTAGTGATTTTGATAGTCTCATGGAATCCAAATCCCCCAAAAACGTCGTTTAGGGCCTTAAAACGAGCCCAAATGTTTGGAACCCGAGAAACTGCCAAGGTTGATTTTTTTTTTTCAAGCTAGTGGAATAGGTGGGTGGCCACCGATATCTACTTGGATCATCATAGACATGTTATTAATGGGGTAAAGGCTTACTTCTGTGAGTAATATATGATAGGGTGTATTGCCTTTAATTTTGATATTATAAGTTATAAAATTATTTTGGATTTTCTCTATGTTTCTCCAAGAGTCTCTAAAGATACTACATCCCCAAAATTCACATCCATACAAAATAAAAAGGGTAACAAGAGTCTCAAAGAGGAGTTTTTTCTTATCCCATATCCAAATATCTATTGATTTATAATTATTTTCAAGCCCATAATAAGCTTTCCACCCTCCATTTATCCTTTTCTTGAGAATATAATTCCAGTTGAGCTTGTGATGAATATCGATGCCAAGATATTTGTATGAATGCACTTCGTCCAAGTTATTTTTCTCATATATGAAAGTATCATAGGTGAGCTTTTTGGATTTAATTGTCATAACTTTTGTTTTGTCAGTATTAACATGCATACCCATATTGGAGAAAAAATCATTGAGGATTCTTAGTTGCTTGCCAAGTTCATAGGGACTCCTTTCCATAAGAACAATATCATCATGATATAAAAGAAGAATGATGACTATACTAGCGAGAAATGGTTTTCCACAACTTGATTTTTCCAAAAAATATTCTAACTTGTCAATGTAGATGCCAAAAAGGATAGGGGATAAGGGACATCCTTGATTGACTCCTACATTACAATTAATTTATTTCAACCAACCCTCAATGTTCCTAAACTTGGAAATAACATTCTCATACAACCTTTTTGCAACAACCCTCAACTCGAAAATAACTTTGAGCTCTTCCAACCTATTCCAAATACTTGTCCTAGGAACCGTGTCAAAAGATTTTCTAAATTCAACCAAACAACAAAGGAGATTGGATTTATTATTTTGACATTCCTCCATAATGATCCTAAGTGTAACAAGGTGGTCAACAGTTGAATGATAGATCCTAAATCAAACCTAGCCTTTAGCTTATTTTCTGTGACTTTCTAGCCATATGCTAAACTTCTTTTCCAAAATAATTCCATACACTTTGGCCAAAATGGGGCTAATATTAATGGTCCTATAATTAGAGGGATTGTTTTTGTCCCCACTTTTCAAAAAAAGTACAATGAGGCTCTGCATCCAAGGTTTAAGAAGCCTTGCTTGACTACTAAATTGAAGAGCTTGTGCATGTGAGGGATGAGGATAGGCCCTCCAATTTTTAAGATTTCATCTTGGTAGCCTTCAATGTCCTTAGCTTTCCCATTTGTGAGCCACTTAAACCCAAACTCTATGTTCGTCATAGAAAAAAATTCATCCTCCGCAGGATAATTTGGAATGAAGAGTCTTTTATATTTAAAATAATTAAAATTATTATTTTTTTCCTTTTAATATTAATATATATATATATATTTTTATAATTTTATTATTGTTAACATACATTACATTCACATTGCTTCTTCTCACTTTGTAGGGATATATTCATTACAAGTTTAGCATGTCACTTATAAGAATTGAACTTGTGTGGGGAGGATAACACTCCTCTTCTTAATCACATGAATTAAACTCCATTAAATTTATATACAATACCTTAATTTCTGAAAACATGTTATTTATACTTTTCTATTTTTATGAAAATGATGAAAAAATAATTATTTATATATAATTATAGTTTATTAATATAATATTTTAATGAAAAATGATATACTAAAACTTTTAGTAAATTTTATTATTTTTCTATGGTACTTTACTAAAGACTCAACCATTCCCTCTAATTATAGGACCATTATGATTAGTCTGATTTTAGCCAAGCTTTATGGAATTATTTTGGAAAAGAAGATTAACCTTTGGTTAGAAAGTCACGGTAAAAGAGCTAAAAGACAAACATGGTTTAGGATATATCATTCAACTGTGGAGTTTTGCAATATTAAAACCAATCATTTTTGTTGTTTTGTTGACTTTAGAAAATCTTTTGANTGGTCAAAAGAGATTAACTGCAATATTGGAGTCAAACAAGGTTGTCCCTTGTCCCCTACCCTTTTTGGCATATACATTGACAAGTTAGAAGATTGTTTGGAAAAAATAGGTTGTGTCGGCCCTACTCTCACCGGTATAGTCATCAATCTTCTTCTTTATGTTGATGATATCATTGTTATGGCAAGGAGTCCCCATGATCTTGAAAACCAACTAAAAATCCTCAATGATTTTTGCTCCAATATGGGTATGACTGTTAATACTGATAAGACTAAGGTCATGATTATTAAATCCAACAAAATCACTTATGATACCTTTTTATATGACAACAATAACTTGGAGGAAGTGACTTCCTACAAATATCTTGGAATTGATATTCACCACAAGCTCAACTGGAATTATAGTATTGAGAAAATGATTATTGGGGGATGGAAAGTTTATTATGAGCTTGAAAACAATTACTAATTTAGTCGATCATTGGATTGGGATAAGAAGAAACTCCTCTTTGAGACTCTCATTACACTTTTCATTCTTTATGGATGTGAAGTCTGTGGATATAGTATCTCTCGTGAATCTTGGAGAAAGACAAAGAAAATACAAAAGAATTTTATAACCCATAATCTCAAAATTAAAGGAAATACACACTATCCCATCCTCTTAGAAACAAACCTCTCTCCCATTGAGAGCACAACTATGACTAGATACCTAATGTATAAGAACAAGTTAAACAACATGGAAGACAATAGGCTTCCTAAACGTGCTTCAAAATCGAGTTGTAACCACCATCGACTCAAGCGAGGATGACATAAAGATGCCCAGTCTTGGCTAAACTATTGGGGAATCATGGAAGCCACCATTTTGCAGAATAAAGATACTATTAAAAATATCATCAAATCAAAATTTAAGGAGAATATGTGGTGTGATAGAGAGTTAGAGGAAAAAACAAAGTTAAGGTATTATAAGGATGTAATCAACCCTAATCTAGAAGATCAAAATTATCTATTTGTTTTAATGAGTGTAAAAAGAAAAATAAGCATTGCTAAGATAAGAACAAATTCTCACGAGCTCCATAGTGAAACTGGGCATTGGTCAATTCCTAAAACTCCATGGGATGAAAGAGTGTGTCACCTTTGTGACACTATGAAGGTTGAAGATGAAAAACACTTTCTCTTAGATTGTCCATCCTATACCCAGATTAGATCTCATTTTCAAAATATTTGTCACACTACCAACCTTCCTAAACTCTTAACTCAACAAAACTATGGTGATCTTGGAAAACTTCTCTTAATTCTTTTCGAGCACAGAAACACAATTCTAAAGAGTCACAAGTAATCACTTACCCTTTCAAGGTATGATAGACCAATTCAGTCTTAGTGGACATTAATCATCGTCATCATCATCATCATCTCTCTCTCTCTCTCTCTCTCTCTCTCTCTCTCTCTCTATCTATATCTATATATATATATATAGATATAGATATATATATGATGATGATGATGATGATGCTATTGCCAATGATGATGATGATGAGTGGGCCTAATGGTTAAGAACATGTGTTTCCTCCTAAGAGGTCACAAGTTCAAATTCAAAGGGGGGTAAGGTATGTATACCTCCGTAGACTTTACCCGTCAAATCGTTGGACGAAGACATAGGGGTACCATGTCCCACAAACAAGAGGATCAGATATACCAATTTAGTGTCTGACTTGGCCATAACCTTCAAAATAAATTATTATTATCATTAAAAATATATTATTATTATTATTATAATACTTTAATGGACAATAACATCAAAATTAATAAATTGTTATTTTTATATAGTTATTTATTATTATTATAGTACTTTAAGGAAGACTCAACGAAATATGTGATTTATAATTTTGTTGTTTATACACGTTGAGATAAATAATTATAAATAATATTTTAATTTCTTTTTCATTTTAATCAATTAGTGATTATTTACATTTTTGCTTTTAAAAATATTGTTATTATTTATTTATTAATAAATATAATATAAATTGTACATTAAAATATACTTTTTTATCTTTGTATAAAACTATTACATCTAATATTTTATTATTTATTTTAATTGAAATCTATTTAATGCTTTTATCTCATCTATTTATAAATATTACACATCTTGAAATCTATTTAATGCTTTTCTCTCATCTATTTATAAATATTACACATCTTTTACAACAAAATACATTTAACTTTTCTGAATGAAACTTTGATTATTTATTTATTAATAAATATAATATAGATTATAGATTAAAAGATATTTTTTTATCTAACTCTAAAACTATTACATCTAATATTTTAATTTTAATTTATTTAATGATTTTTCTCTCATTTATTTATAAATATGACACATCTCTTGGAACAAAATAATTTAACTTTTCTCATTAAAATTTTTATATTCATTACTTTCTCATTTCTCTTGAATCAAATTTATTTAATGCATTTTCCTATTTTCATGATGAATAAACATGGCAAGTGTTGGTGTCCAGGTATGAACGATTTATTCACCCTTTTCCTACATTAATTTATTAATCTGGGTGCGTATCCTTTCAAGGCAATGCACAAGGTATATGCAGGGACAGAGTACAATCCGTTCTGGCCAAGGGTTCACGATTAAGATTCAAAACATTGTTGTAAAACTGGATTAACTACAACTTTTGAAAAGAAATCATGAGAATCAAACCACTGTAACAACAAACATAAACTGATAAATAACACACACAGAAAGACACAACACCTGATCAGAAGAACGGGCCCAGCTCTTTGATCAGGGCTGCATTAGTCACAACGAAGATGAAGATAGAAAAATAGATACTGTTTTATAAATCTGAAAAGGGTTATTACAATCTCAATGGGGACATCCCTAATTACAGGAATAAACTGTCTTTTATACATGGAGAAGGAGAACAACCTCTTTCCCCAAAACATGGTAACTGTATCCACAAAGATATACATTACTTGGAATGGCACCAGTACCAGATAAACAAAATCAACGAGATACCCAAGATGGTTCAGGGATCTGCGACTCCAGCTGTGCGGCCTCCTTATGGTTTGGTTGTTGCTGTGAATAGCGGATTTGCTGCGGGATGAAGCCTTGGTCCTGTTCACCATACGCTACGGTCAAACATTCGTTTTAGTGATGCGAATAGGCAAAAATCTGCGACTTTATTTCATTAATAAAATATTTCAATAGACAAGGCAGGGGTATTTACCTTACAATTTTAGCATAGTAAACATAGGTAAATAAGTGCAAAAAGGTCAAAAAGGTAATGGAAATGAAGCAGAAAGATAGCCTGATTTGGTGCCCAACATCTCCCCCCAACTAGCCTTCTACATGCCCTTATGCAGTTCACCTCCTCCGCAGGTCTGGATTTCACTGACTGTTGGCTTCCTAAAAATGGGCGAGATCATATTCTTTGGCCATCTCTGTCCCTGGAACTTTAAAACCAATTGAAAGGTGAAATTATTCCCACCAATCTTCTGGGATGATATGCGCTGGAGTGTAATCTTCTACTAGCAACCAAATAGTGGGAAACTGAAACTAGAGTCCCATCCATCAGACCCCGCTTGTTCAGACACATGCCACATATCTGAGCACTTTGGGGAGTACTCGTGCAGAATTTGGTGCCCCAAAAGGTTCCCTGTTCCGGATAGATGTAGGTGTCATCATCCACCTTTTCTGACAGCAATCAAGGGCCTCTTCATGAAATGTGACTATTTTCTTAACGCAAAGATCAAGGCTCCAATTTTGTGTCCTCAACATTCTGTCTCTATTCGCCTCAATTCCCAAAAAGATGTTGTGTTTAGTGAACATGGTGACTGACCTTTCAGGTTCTCCTCTTACTATAAATAGCTTTGTAACCTGATTAGATTCAAATGTATAAAATGCCTTCTGCCAGCTGATCTGGTTGAAAGTGTAAGAGGTGAAGGCCCTTAAATGAATGCCTCCCACATATGGGACCAGATTGAATTCTCTATCCAGGTGCAATAGATATCCATGCAGGTAAAATTCACACATCAAATGCTGAGTTGGCATGTCGTGGTGCCTCATTATTCGGAGGAATTGTACACCATTTTCTATTTTATAACTAATCTCATTTTTTATGCTCTCCATGCAGAATAAAAGAAAACATTCATGTAAGAATAAAGAATAACAAGAAGCAGGGGGGCGACATGCCATCACCTCTTGCGCCAAATTAAACATCCACTCCTTATCAATTTTCATCTTTTCCACTTGCTTTTCCAGATGCTCCATCTCGAGCTGCTGCTTCTCATGCCTTAGTCTCATGATGTCTATACGCTCCACATATTCAAAAATAGTTGTGGAGGCTTGTTCCTGAGTTCTTCTGACCTCGTTTTGATACTGAGCTGTAGTAGATTTCCAAGTCTGCACTTCGACTATTAAGGCATGCTCACGGTGTTCAAACAATCGCTCAATCGGGTCTGTTTGAGTAGCAGTAGAGGTTATGGCTACTTGGTCCATCTGAGTCTTTATTTCTACTCCTATGGCCTTGGACTTTCTATCTTGCTTCTTGTATTTCTTCATCCGGTCTTGCATTTTGTGTACATGTTTCCTTAGTTTCCTGACCTCCATCTTAAGCCGCATTGTCTCTTTAAATTGTAACTGATGTTTTTGTTTGAATGGGAGTCTTACGACCTTCTTTCCTGGCTCTTCCATTGGCTCATTCGTCGGGACTGCTTCGCTTGGTCCCTCCTCTTCGCTTACAACTGTTTCCTCTTGTTGCACACTCACCGCGACTGGTGGTGCCCTTGCGAGATGCTCTCCTGCTAATGTGTCTGTTTGAGTATCATACACCCCACATGGTTGTGGATTTTGTGATAGAATTGTAGGAATGGCAAGATCTTCTTTTGTGTGCCGAAGAGAATGAGTCCACCTTGCTCCTCTTGGAATAAAGGAGAAAAAGGAGAACTGGCAGGGATCTTCAGTATCTGATCCTGAGGTTGACGCTAGTTCTTGTGGTTCAATGCCAACCTCACGCCTTAGTTCTCTTAGCACTTCTTCCATGAGCTCTATGGTCAGGGTGGTCATGACTTCTTCTTCATTTTGTTTATCCTCCTCCATTGACTCCATGGTGATAGGAGGTTCTTGTGGAGTACCCTCAGTTGCAATATCGACCAATTCACCTACTCCTGTCTGTTGTGACCCCACTTCTGTGGTTATCATGATATCAAATTTCTCTTCTAGTTCCACAGGCGAGGCTAGTTCTTGTGGGACAACATCGGCCGTGGTACTAGTGGGCCTTTCTGTGTGAATTCCGCATCTTCCATTGGTTCCATGGTTTCGGCTTGCTCTTGGGGAGAAGCCTCTTCTTCAAATGATTTAGCTTCCATCTCCATCTCTTCCGGTTCCTCCTGGTCAACATAGTCATCTTCTCCTGCATTTTCCTTCTCCATGGCTTCTGGTTCATCTTCCCTAGCGGCCACAACGACTGCTACTTATTTCTCTATGGAATCCCGAAACAGTTACCATAGGATCGGGATTTTTCTGATGGCATTCATTACTAACAGTTGAACTAGCCCATGGTGGGTGATGACCACCAATACCTGTCGCAACTCTTGAGCCAAATGTGCCACTAGGTGAAGGCTTCTCAATGAGAAATAAGGCGCATTTAGTGAGAAATCCTCTGCTTGGGGAAAACACAGGTGAGTTAGTATTCAGAGATGGTATTTGAATATAGTGGAGTATCTCCCCTCGCAAGTCATATATCTCATGACGAAATCTACTACTTCTTTCCATGGATGCGATAGCAAATTTCGGTCATATCCTCGACCCTTCTGCACGATGCTTTCTCCTACCTGTAAAAAGGCTTCGGGAAACTCCAGAAGGACAGACCTTCTTGAAAACCATCGCTGCCCATTTTGAGGGAGTCCACTGAATTCTGCAATGTCTTCCTCTGTCACAGGAATTTCAATTCGGCAGACCCAAGAGCTTCCTTCTCTCAGGTTGAGTGCAAATTCTGTCGCAATTTCTTCGTTCGACCCTTTTAACCTATCAAAATAAACATTCCAGCCCACGTTCTCAAAGGCCTGCCATACCTCTTGATTGTTCTGAAATCTCATTGTGTCTTCAGGCTCATGCCGCACAGATCATCCACCCATTGCTGCAGAGGCGGAGTTAGCATGAATAATGCAGTTAACTGGTAGGGGAAAATGACAGGGCTCCAAACCATTAGCAACTGAAATAACGTCATATCGCTTTTGGGAATGACGGATGAAACAGTGCTGGTATGTTTGAAAATGATGACAGATTGTGGTGGTACTATCAGAAATTTAATGCAGCGTGTTGGGGAGGTGACTCATTATTACTCTGCGCGTACGAGTACGCATTTCAACATATCAAGTTATGATTGCGAAGTACCGAAATCATTGGATTCTGTTTGGTGAGGATTGTGTGTCATAAATGATTTTTCATGGTATGTCGTCGTTTATTATGACAGTTCCCCCCCCCAACTTAATTATGGCCTTCCATGACACGTTTTGTTGTCTTTTTGGAATATTTTAATTAAATCCATAAAATCCGGCGGAGATGTACCTAGGGACCTACCTTTTGGTGGAGTAACAACAAAATGTTTGACGGAGTTGTCGGTAACAGGGCGTAACAACAACAAGGAGTAAAAACAATAGTGAATAATTAGCAAGGATGGAGTAATGGAAACGGAAAAGTAGCGATAGTTATGGAGTAACGACGCTGGCGGAGTAATGACAGTTGCGGAGTAACAACACCGACAGAGTAACAACACCGGCAGAGTAATGACAGTTGCAGAGTACTAGCATTGGCGAAGTAACAACAGTTGCGGAGTAACAACATCAACAACAGTTGAGGAGTAACAATAGTTACGGAGTAACAACACTTAGTGGAGTAACAACACACACCAGTGGAGTAACAACGCTTAGTGGATTAACAACACACACCCGTGGAGTAACAACGCCGAGTGTTACATTTCTCCTGGCCATATTCCTTTGTTATTCCTGCAAAACACAAACAAGTAAGAAATAACAATATATATATTTATAAGGCAGAGTGAGAGTGTCCTTCATTTCAACAACCTTTAAATCAGATGAGTCAGAAAGGTGTTTGACAAAGGCATTTCTAGAGGCTGGACTATGGTATAGTTTTAGACGGTGTCCATTTACTAAGAACAAGGTATGATTCTCATCTATTGTAACTAATCTAATCGTTCCATTGTCGAACATTGTGTCCACTTGATATGGCCCCATCCAGCGAGTGCAAAGCTTGCCTTTGAAATCCTTAAATCGGGAGTCATAAAGTAATGCCCAATCTCCCAAATGAAACACCTTACTTTTGATAAATTTATCATGCCATTTCATTCTCTGCTGTTGAACAACAGTGGTCTTCTGGATAGCTACTAACCGAATTTTGTCCAACTCATTCAACTATTCCAATCGATGTTTCTGTGCTTCTGATGGGTCTAGGCCTACTTCTAGAGCTGTTCTGAGTGTATTGATCTCAAATTCCACTGGAAACAAGGGGACTTTACCATAGACTAATTCAAATGGTGAAAACCCAGTTGTGTTTCGCCATGTTGTTCTGTATGCCCATAAGGCTTCTAGAAGTTTCTGTGCCCAGTCCTGGTGATGACTTGCTACTGTCTTTGTTAAGATATTTTCCAATACCTTGTTTGTTCTTTCTACTTGCCCGTTCGCTTGGGGGTGATAGGGGGTTGTCACTCTATGTTTGACTCCATATTTCTACATCAGCTTTCCTATCATGTGAGATGTGAACTGTGATCCTCCATCCGACACAATTTCCCTTGGAGTACCGTATCGAGCAAAGATTTCTTCAAAAAGAAAGTCTGCCACTACTTGTTCTGTTGCTCTTGTGACCGCTCTGGCTTCCACCCATTTAGTTACATAATCAGTGTAGACCAGGATGTAAGATTTCTGATGAGAAGGTGGGTTTAAGGGTCCAACAAAATCAATGGCCCATTTCTCAAATGGTTCAAGGACTATCTGGGGTTATAGAGGCATTTCATATTCTTTCCCAGGTTGTCCCATCTGTTGGCAACTATCACACCTTCAGACATAATCCTGGGCATCACGAAAGATGGAGGGCTAGTAATATCCTACTTGCATCACTTTGTGACCTATTCTTTTATCTGCAAAGTGTCCTCCACAGGGTCCATCATGTGCAACCTTCAGTATCTCATAGATATTATCTTCTGCCACACAACACCGAATCTGTTGGTCAGTCCTTGTATGAAAGAGATATCCTGCCATCCATGAATATAGGGTACTTTGGTGAATAACCTTGCTTTGCTCCTTATATGACAGATGATGAGGCACCTTCCCTGAAGCAAGATAATTAGCAATATCTGCATACCACGGAGTGTTAGCAGATACTGCAAAAAGATGTTCATCTGGAAAATTATCTTCAATTGGTGTATCCTTACCCTCATGTTCTATTCTAGATAAGAAATCTGCAACCACATTGTCCTTCCCTGGTTTATCTACTATAGTAATATCAAATTCCTATAGTAGCAAGAGCCATCTTGTGATACGACCAAGGGTAACAAGTTTATTCATTAAATACCTGATAGCTGCATGATCAGTATGCATAAAGGTAGGATACTGGGTAATGTAGTGCCAGAATTTATTGATGGCATAAATGATAGCAAGGAACTCTTTCTCAGTCACTATGTAGTTTAATTTAGTAGGAGCCAAATTCTTACTAACATAGTAAACTGCGTATGGTATTTTGTCCTCTTGCTGTCCTAATACTGCACCAACCGTTGTTTGGGAAGCATTCATATGAATATGGAAAGGTAATGCCCAGTCCGACCCTCTAAGGATTGGAGCACTACAGACCAATTCCTTAATCCTTGTAAAGACTGCATCACAGTCCTCTGTCCACACAAAATCTGAATCTTTTGTTAGCAATTGAAAAAGTGGATGTGCTACTTTAGCAAAATTTTCTATAAAATGCCTATAATAAACAGCACAACCAATAAAGCTGTGTACCCGCGTGGGCGTTTTGGGTGTCGAGAAATGCTAAATTACCTTTGTCTTTGTTGGGTCCATCCAGATTCCTTCAAATGAGAGAAAATGTCCCAGAAAAATTCCCTCTTCCATCATCATATGGCATTTTTCTATACTCAGTGAGACACGCGATTGTATACACCTTTCGAGAACTTTTTCTAAATTTTTCATCCCTTCAAGAAATGAATCCCTATATGGAGTAAAGTCATCCATGTAGATTTAAACAATGTCATCTATTAAATTAGAGAAGATTCCCAAAATTGCCCTCTGGAATGTTGCAGGAGCATTACACAGGCCAAAAGGAAGGACCCGGTATGCGAATGTTCCCCAGGGGCATGTGAAAGTAGTTTTGTCCTGATCTTCAGGAGCTATCTAGATTTGGTTATATCCACTAAACCCACCTAGAAAATAAAAAAACTTTTTACTAGCCAGTGTGTCCAAAACTTGATCAATAAATGGCAAAGGAAAATGATCTTTCTGCGTTGCCTTATTTAATTCTCGATAATCCACACATATTCGCCATTTACCATTTTTCTTAGGGACCATTACTAATGGGGAGACCCATTGGCTATCTGAGATGGGGTAAATAAAACCTACGTCTATTAATTTATGAAGTTCTTCTTTCACAACATTTTTCAATGTGAGGTTCATCCTTCTATGAGGTTGTCTCACAGGATGAAAATCCTCCTTAATGTATATATGATGGGTACATGAATTAGCAGGAATACCCTTTATATTTGTATAATCCTAGGCGAAGGCTTCTCTGTGTTTCCAAAGGACATCCAAGAGTTGCTTCTTCTGGGATTCTGACAGGGTTGGATTAATATTAAGAGTTTTTCCTGGTTCTAGTTCCACTGGGACACTTTCACTGGTTGCATCAACAGGTAGCTCCTCTGATCCTTCTGCTGTTTCAATTGTTTCCTGAGTCTCACAAATTAGGATAGATTCTAGGAATTGTTGATTTGTTTCGGGAATGGAGCAAGGATCATCCATAAAAGAGGTGATTACATCATATTCTGATTCTATTTTCAACTGAAGGGCTTGTCCAATAGTGAGAACTGGTCTCAATTCCTCATTTTCTGTTTCAGACTCTTTCCTAGATAAAATTTTCTTTCTTCCTGCTGGTTTTATGGATGGGTTTGGTTCTGCGGGTGGGTATAACACTAAGTTCTTAATGTTGTTCCCATTGGAAATAACTATGTGCCCTGATCGACACCCAATGTAAGCATCTGTAGTAGCCAGCCATGGTCTACCCAAAATCAAAGGGTGGCCACCCACCAAAGATTGCGTCTGTAAGACCAGGAAATCTATGGGATAGTGCCATGAATCCACTGAAATTGTTACATCTTCCAACTTTCCTATAGGTTTGACTATGGATTGGTCTGCCAATTCCAATACTATAGGTGGATGCTTCAAGTTACGAAGACTTAATGAATGCATGGTTTTAGTGGTGATAACGTTGATGGCAACACCCAGGTCTACTAGCACATTCAGAATCTGTACCCCATTAATTTGTACTGTCAGAATAGGGTTCCTCGGATCTCCATACTTTTCAGGCATTGACTTTCCTGTCATGAAATCTGATAATTTTCCCATAACATGAATGGTAAGGGGGTCTTTGGATTTCTTTGCAGGTTTCTTTGAACAATATTCCCTAAGAGTCTTTGCATATATTGGCACATCCTTCATAGCTTGTAACAAGGGAATTTTAACAAATAAGTTCTGCAATTCACCTAATAAATCAAATTTAGCTTAAGGGCTTGATTTACTCAAAGTTAGTCTCTCTAGGTAAGGTGGTTCAGATTGATGTTGTTTTACAGGAGGTGCCTGGTTTCTATCAGTTTGTTTTGGCTCTTTACTAATTGGTTCTAATTCCTTACCTTCACTATCGAGTTGTTCAATGGTAACTGGAGGAGGTTTAACATCAACTGTCCTCCCTGACTGTAGATTCATTTCATACAACTCTGCAGTGGAAATGCTATATGAAGGTAGGTTAAGATTGTCAGTTTGATGAGCTCCTTTGCTAGTAAGATTCGAATCAGGTTGGATTGGGAGCTGAGGACAGGCAGGTTGATTACCCAGAGGCACATTAGAGGGTAGTTGGAGTTGTTGCTGTGGCATCGATTGAGGAAACTGCCCAGGAGGGGATCCTTGCCAAGTTGGAGCCCACTCGAATTGGCTTGAGGGTTCCATTGTTTCCAAGGTGGAAACTGGTATTGTGGCCACATGGAAGGATAGGGCATGGACTGAGGATTCATATTAGAATTATTGAAATACTGAGATGGGTCTGAGTACATACCTTGATTTCCCATCGGTGGTCGAGGTTGCCATGGCTTTCTAGACCCCATGGGGTACAGTTGATCCATGTCTTTCACCGTTCCTTGAAATACTGCTTTCAGGCCTAGCAAGAAGGGGCATGAGCTTGTTGCATGATTCAGCTCACAGATTGCACATTCTTCTATGGAGTTTAGTGGACATTCCCTCTCTGGATGCTTCTTTCTACACATCGGGCATAATATAGCCATAGTCCTGTCCAATTCCAGCTACTTCTATTTTACTTGTAGCATATCCATCTGTGCCGACAGGGTGCTGAGGATATCCATTCTCAGATTTTCTAGCAGGTTTCCGATTTCTGCTTTCATAACACCTCCACCAAACCCTTTTACTGAGAGAATTCCTTGTCTATTTCTTGCAAGTCGTCTTGAGCACTGAATTCATAATTCACAGATACCTTCAAAGATTTCCTTAGATATGTCTCCCTTTCCCACAATGTTCAATAGTTCCATTGAGTTCTCACGGAAAGATCGAAGGAGGATAATTTTTATAATTTCCTTATCCAGGTTAGAGTGACCCGACCTTTGTAAGGTGTACTTGAATCGTTCCACACAATCTTCCAAACTCTCATCTTCTTTTTGTGCGAACTTGAAAAGTTCCTCTTTAATGTTCCGAGATTTACAGTAGTCCTGGTATTTTTCCAGAAAAGTTGTCCGCATATCATCCCATGTGGAAATAGAGCTTCCTCCAAGGCCCATGAACCATCGCAGAGCCGTTCCTTTTAATGTAGAAGGAAGTTTTTTTAACTTTTTGGCCTCCGTGGTGTAGTCATACCCTCAACACACTATGTCAAATTCGAATAGAAATGTGTCGGGATCTTCTGAAACAAGGCCATGAAAGTTTGGTAAGGCTACTAATAGAATAGGTTTTGTGGGTGCACCAGCTCCTAGGTCTCCGATTGGAAATTCGATAGTGGAGGTTATGGGAGCCATAAATATCTTCCAATAACCGCTGGGTATTTCACCAAGCTCTGTAGGAGATGGCTGAGGCTTCCTTACGCCTTGGATCCGAGTTGCTTTAGCAACACTTCCCCAGTCCCTTGGTGATGCAAATATTCCTTCGATCCCTTCTCCTGCGTTCCGATGACTTGATCCCTCGGCTACAATATCCTCTCTCTTTCTGGAGTGGTATGACTCTGTTGAGGTTCTTCTTGCGACCTCTTCCCCCTCTGTTACCAACATAAGATTTCCTTCGTCAGGTATGCTACTAGATGTTTCTTCAACTGCTGGAGGGACCTGCTATGTCATATCACCCAAGAATGTTGTAAACAACACTGGTTGATCTACTGATTGTCCCTCAGAATTCACTCTTCGTTCCCTTGGTCTCATGGTTGCGCAAGATGATGTTTCTGATTCAGCCTTTTCTATAATCTGCTGGATGTAGGTCTTTCTTCCCAAATCTGGTCCTCCCTTCTTTGGGGCTTTCCCTCTACCCCCGTTATTTGGTTCTTTGTTCATACAAGTGTTGGCATGATGGAGGGTCTTGGCATGAACCTACAATGCTTTAGTATTGAAGTAAGGTGTCAAAGGACCATTCCCTCCCCAAGACAAAAGATCTTATGAAAAAGAAAGGCAGCTAAAAAAGACAAGAGTCTAAAGTTCAGGGCCTGGAGCAAGGCATCAAAGGACTCTTCCCTCCCCTAGATAAGAACAAACACACCACAAAAAGACCTGATACTTTTCAAATCTAAAGTAGGGTGTCAAAAGACTCCTCCCTCCCAGGGTAAAAGCTAGGGTTTCCAGAAAAAAATACAAGGGTTTGAAAGAAATAACTCTAACTCAGGATTTGGAGCAGGGTGTCAAAAGACTCCTCCCTCCCCAGAACAAGAGATTGGAGAAAATGAAAAAAATAAATAAAAACAAGTGGAAAGAACACCTACACTCAGGACCTGAAGCAGAGTGAGAAAACTCGTTCTCTCCCCAGGATGAGAGATTGATCCTCTGGTTGGTCTAGATTGTCGTCTTGCACCTTGTTAGCCTACCCAACAATGATGCCAAAATGTCGGTGTCTAGGTATGAATGATTTATTCGCCCTTTTCCTACATTAATTTATCAATCCGGGTGCGTATCTTTTCAAGGAAATGCGCAAGGTATATGCAGGGGCAGAGTACAATCCGTTCTGGCCAAGGGTTCATGATTAAGATTCAAAACATTACTGTAAAACTGGATTAACTACAACTTTCGAAAAGCAATCATGAGAATCAAACCACTATAACAACAAACATAAATTGATAAATAACACACACAGAAAGACGCAACACCTGATCAGAAGAGCGGGCCTAGCTGTCTGATTAGGGCTGCGTTAGTCACAGTGAAGATGAAGACAACAAAATAGATATTGTTTTATAAATCTGAAAAGGGTTATTACAATCTCAATGGGGACATCCCCAATTATAGGAATAAACTGTCTTTTATACATGGAGACGGAGAACAACCTCTTTCCCCAAAACATGGTAACCGTATCCCCAAAGATATACATTAGTTGGAACAGTACCAATACCATATAAACAAAATCAACGAGATACCCAAGATGGTTTAGGGATCTGCGACTCCAACTGCGCGACCTCCTTATGGTTTGGTTGTTTCTGTGAATAGCGGATCTACTGTAGGATGAAGCCTTGGTCCCGTTCTCCAGAAGCTGTGGTCAAACATTCATTTTAGTGCTGCGAATAGGAAAAACTCCACGACTTTATTTCATTAATAAAATATTCCAATAGACAAGGTAGGGGTATTTACCTTACAGGTTTAGCATAGTAAACATAGGTAAATAAGTGAAAAAAAGTCAAAAAGGTAATAGAAATGCAGCAGAAAATAACCTAATTTAGTGCCCAACAACAAGTCTCTTACAATAAAATAAACCTAATTTCTCACTTAACTCTTTCATTGAATATTTTATCATTTATTTGAACTAAAATCTATTTTTTCTCAATACAACTTTTACATCCAAGATTTCCTCATTAAAATATACTTTTTCTTTTTCCATAAAACTATTACATCTAATATTTTATTATTTATTTTGACTCAAATCTATTTTACATCCAAGATTTCCTCATTAAAATACACTTTTTCTTTTTCCATAAAACTATTACATCTAATATTTTATTAGTTATTTTGACTCAAATCTATTTAATAGTTTCTCTCATCTATTCATTAACATGTTACATATTTTACAACACAATACAACTAACTTCTCTCAATAATTTATCAATAATTTATTTATAAATTTAATACAAATTATTTATTTATAAATTTAATATATTTTAAAAAATAAAATACATGTTTTTCTTAATAAAAATATTATGTCCAATACTTTATCATTTATCTTGACTCAAATATATCTCACCCATGTAGAAACATGGCATGTTTCTTACAACAAAAGACACCTAATTTATCTTAATAAAACTCTTACATACGCTCCCTCCTCCATTTCCATTTATATACATGACACGTCTCTTATAACAAAATATACCTAATTTCTCTTACTAAAACTCTTACATACAATATTTTGTCATTTCTCTGAACTCAAGTCTATCTAATGGCCTCTCCCTCGCCCATTTATAGATATGGCACCCTCTTACAACAAAATACAACTAACTTTTCATGATAAATCTCTTACATCCAATACTTTATCATTTATCTCAACTCAAATCTACCTAATGGTCTCTCTGTCACCCATTTATAAACATGAATACACCCAACTTTTCTGGATAAAACTATTACTTCCAATACTTTCTCATGTATCTTGACTCAATTCTACCTTATGATATCTCCCTCCACCATTTATAGACATGACACATCTCTTACAACAACAAAAAAAACCTAACTTCTCTCAATAAAACTCTTACATCCAATACTTTATTATTTATCTTTTACTCAAATCTATAAACAAGACACATCTCTTATAACAAAATGCACCTAAATTCTCTCAATAAAAACTCTTACATCCAATACT
>JASDQU010736528.1:304503-326704 GCA_032191745.1 Picea mariana
TGTTTATAGATTTAAAAGTAGATTTCACAGTAATAAAGTGTGAAGACTTACTGAGTTTATCGATTACAACCATAATAGAATCATTTTGTTTTTGAGTTTTTGGCAAACCTGTTATAAAGTCCAGTGATATGGTCTCCCATTTCCATTCTGGTACTGGTAATGGCTGTAATAGGCCAGTTGGATGTTGGTGTTTGGCCTTAACCTGTTGACAATCTTGGCACCTAGCCAAGTATTCTGTTGTTTTTTCCTTCATAATAGGCTAGTAAAATAGTTTTCTAATTTTTGTTATCATTTTCTGGTATCCTGGATGGCCAGAATACGGTTTCTTATGCACTTTGTCCAAGATTATTAACTTCAACTCTGCTAAATCAGGTATGTAAAGTCTGTTTTTAAATCGTAATAGTCCCTTCTTGTCGATACTTAGATATGGTTTATTTGTGTTTATGGTACGGTTTTGTAATTATGCCATTATCTTAGTGTAATTTTCGTCGTTAATACCTGCCGTCCTTATTCTTTGTTCCAGATCACTTTCTGCCCTACTAATATTTATTTCAAATAACCCATGGATTCTTTTGTTTAAAGCGTCTGCTACCTTATTTTCCTTACCCTTGATATGTATGACTTCGAAGTCGAATTCGATCAAGAAGGCTAGCCATATTTCCTGCCTTGCAGTAATATCTTGTTGGCTAAATAGATATTTCACGCCGCTATTATCCGTCAATAGTAGAAATTTTTTGCCCATTAGGTAGTGTCGCCACATTTTTAAGGTGAGTATTACTGCTGCCAATTCTAAGTCATGAGTGACATAATTTCTCTCATGTTCTTTTAATTTTTGGGACTCGTAACAAACTATGTGTCCTTCCTGAGTTAGGAAACCACCTAGTCCTTCTTTACTCACATCGACACAGACGATAAAGTCTTTATCTGGATCTGCTACCTTCTAGATGTGTGCAGTTGTTAAAAATTCCTTCAGCTTGTTAAAACTGTCTTGTTACTTCTGTGACCAGTTAAACTTGGTCCCTTTCTTTTGTAATGACGTGATAGGGTAGGCTATTTTGGAAAACCTTTCTATAAATCTACGGTAATATCTGGTGATTTCCATGAGTGACTGGATATCCGCTACATCTTTAGGTACTGACCATTCTAAGATGGATTTAATTTTCTTAGGGTCTATGACAATGCCTTCTGCTGAAATTACATGTCCTAGATATTGTATTTCTTTTTGATAAAAGTAAAACTTATCAAATTTTGTGTACAGTTTGTGTTTCCTCAACATTTGGAGGACAATTCTTAAGTGTTCTTCATGTTCTTCCTCTAATTTAGAATAGACCAGAATATCATCGATAAATACTACTATGAACTTGTCTAAGTACTGGCTGGAAATACTATTTATTAGGTACATAAATGTGGTTGGTGCGTTAGTGAGTTTGAAAGGTATGACTACGAATTCATAGTGTCCATATCTTGTTCGAAATGATGTTTTGTTTATATCTTCATCCCTTATCCTAACTTGATGATAACTGTATCGTAAATCCAATTTTGAAAAGATATTGGCCCCACCTACTTGATCAAACATGTCATTTATCCTATGTAAGGGGTACTTGTTCTTAATAGTCATTCTATTCAATTGTCTATAATTGATACAAAGTCTTAGAGTGTCATGTTTCTTTTTCACAAAGAGGACTGGTGCCCCCCATGGTGAAACAATCAGTCTAATATACTCTTTGTTTAACAATTCCTGTAATTGTATTTTTAGTTCTGTCAATTCTAGTAAACTCATTCGGTAAGGTACTTTTGAGATAGGGACTAAACTAGGTAGTAGGTCTATGGAGAAGTATATTTTCATTCTAGGAGGTAATTCCAGTATCTCATCCACAAAAATGTCTCTAAATTCACGTAGGGAAGCAAAGTCTTCTAACTTTGCCTTATCTCCTTTATCTAATAGGTTTGTTACTTGGATGGCATAAAATTGACATCCCTTTCTCATACATTTCTTGAATTGCATCGTTGAAACTTGTCTAACTGATACCGATTTTGGTATACCTTGTGCTATTCTAGTAGTGCCAAAATCACCTTTATATTTAAGTATCGTTGTATAAAAATCTAGTACTGCTTTGTGCTGTTCCAACCAATCCATCCCGATAATCATATCGTAAGATCCTAGTGGTAGGATGTTCAGGTTTGTTCTTATATTTTGACCATCTAAGATGAACTCAAAATCAGAAATAAAATCAACTACTTTCCTTTTAGTTCATGTTGTTAGTTGTACCAGCCATGATTTTGCATGCTTCAGTTTATTAAGTTTATTTGACTCCACCACATCAGGAGTTATATAACTTAACGTAGCTCCAGGGTCAATTAAGACAAAAATTCGAGTGTTATTGATTTTACCTTCGATTTCTACCATAGAGGACTGGTGGTCAGCTTGTCAATCATCTATGGCTGCATTTATCCGATGCAGGCTTCTGCCCATGTCACCCACCGTCGAGGCTTCCTACAAATTATGAGAAACAATTATGTTTGCTAAACTTAAACGTGGACAGTTCCTCCTTATATGAGGTTCTTCATATTCCCATCACTTTAATGGTTTGCGGGGGCTGTCCCCAAACTTCTTCGTTCCCAAATTTAATGGTTTACTGCTACCTTGCGTATAAGGATGGTTTGAGTGAAAATCGTTTCTTGGAAATCTTTTTGCGTCATTCCGATATGGAGCTGGCTGGTATCCTTTCTTCCCCTGATTCATTCGATCCTATTTATTATCCTTCCAGGCTTTGGGAAACTCTGCCCGCTGTTTATACTGGTCGTAGCACATTCATGCTTTCCTGAATACTTCGCTCAAGGATTTGGGGTTTTCAAACTCAATTACGTCCTTGTAGGACTGTGGTAAACAACTTAAGAATCACTAAATTTTTACCTTATCCTCCCATATGTAGTATACGAACCTTAGTAGTTCTAGAATTTTTTTTATAAGGTCCTCCATCGTCATCTGTCCAAATCGTAACTCATAAAATTCTTTTGTTTTCCTTTCATAGTAGTTTTCAGAAAGGTACTATTTCTTGAAATACTTCTTAAAGTCAGACCATTCCAACTACTTCTCCTTGAGGCCCTTGGCCAATTTCAGGTCTTGCCAACAAATGTTGGCCTTCCCTTTTAGATTGTAGATGGCCATTCTGAATTTCATATTGCTAGAATAGTTGTAGATCTGGAAGTATTTTTTGATGTCCAACAACCATGCTTCGTCTTCTTCTCCTATCCTGTATTCTCCATCAAAGGTAGCTGGTTTAATATTTTTAAATTCTCCTTCAAGGTGGTCTACTTGTTTTCTTTTTCTATCTGTTTTAGTTTTGTCCTCAGCTGAAGGTGTACCTTTAGATGAACTATCCCCTTTTTCAGTTTTAGGCCCTGAGTTCTTGGAGGCCCTTTTGCTAACTTCTTCGTCATGGTTATCATCTTTTGGGATCTTCTTGGTCACTATACTGCGCAGTAGGACATCATTTATCTCTTGTTGTTCCTGTTGTGCTTTCTTTAGTTTCTCGTTGTCGTCTTTAAAAACATGTAGTTCGATGATAAGATTCCTCATTGTTTCCAATACTTCAGTGGGTGAGCTCCCGTCATTGTACTGTCTTGGGTCTTCAGGAGGTATCTGCTCTGAATTTCCTTCAACTCTGATTTCTCCATCGTCATTTACTACTACCATGATTAACACAAAGCAAAGAGGTTTTTTGTCTGTAACATTGAAGGTTTTTTATTAGCTTTATAAAACAGAATTATATTTTAAGTAAACCAGATGGCCCTATTCAAGGTCCAAGTGTTGTAACCTGTTGCTCTGATACCATATGTAATGTACCTCATAATTACCAACCAAATTTTTTTTCCTGTTTATAGCAGAAGAGGTATCTGTTGTCATAACTTTGTTAGAAAGAACTGTGTAATAAAATATTACCTTACACTCTATTATATTGCTAAGCAATTCTTAAAGTTCCACTTAATGCAAGATTGGCTTATCTATAACATGTTTGACTAACACGAGTAGAAAGGTTATAATGGTAAGGTTCCAAGGCTTTAGTGGACCCCTTTCTGGCTCTAGTCCTTATCTATCTGCGTAGGGCTATAAATATAAGTGGGGTCTTATGAAAACATGCTAAACTTCATTTAGCATAAGACTCTATGACTGCGCATAGGTCCACTTGATGATTTTTAACCTTAGGAGACTTGAACTAGTTCCTATCCATAATAGTCGTGGGGTCAGGTTTTAAATGCCAAGTACCTGGCTTAACTACTAAGTCTCGATTATGTAATGGTTCTTGGGACCGATGGTTTAATTAGCGCTCTAAATCTATACATTAGTGGATAAATGACAATTAGGATCAAATTATTGAATTCCAAATAATTCAGAGGCATGAAAGCGCATTTAACTTCCGTCAAGTTAGAGGAATAAAATCTGACCTTCTTTAATGAGAAGGGTTAGTCCAAGGTCTAGGTAGTTATATCCCTGCAACTTCATTAATGGAAGCTATGTGCATTGTAATGAATTGAATGGGCTCTATGCCCAAAGTGTCATATCGACCCTGCCATAGTCACATGGACAATTGTCCTCCGCACTCTCCACATTTATTCCGAGAAGACCAGGCATCACTTAGGTTTCAAGTGGGCCTCCAATTTTCCATTGTTGTGTTCTGAAAAGAGGTTCTATGCAACAATATGTTGGAAGGAAGTTTTTTGTCATGGTGGTTGTCTCAATATTGTAGTAGATGATGGGGTTCGCATTCATGGTAAGTTCTTTCCCTATGAACGCTACTATGGTTGATAAAGAAAATGGTGCAGTAATTTATAGATTTCCTTTCATTTGGTGTAATCTATCTGTAATCCTTTGATTCCATCCTGAATCCTATAGAAGTGATTTTATTGAGTTTAACGTTGCCTCCTCCTCTAGTTATGGAGAGGAAGTACTAGCCTCATTTATCTATGTTTCGGGACCTAGGGTTTTTCGTGGCTGCATGTCGTGAACCGAGATTCATAACTGAATTCCTCGAGAGTCTTAGGGAGGGTTTTCTCTTGTAGGGATAACCATAATGTGTGCTCAGTTTTTAAAAAAATAAAGAAATTATTCTCTGCTTACACCAGGCTATATGTGCAGTTTATGTTTTCATAAGGATTTTTGTATAGTCGATTACTTTATTTCATTATTCATTAGATTTTGTGTGAATATTTTTCTGATGCTAATTTAAATCATTTTGAGGACTGAAACATATCACTAATGATGGGCCCTGTTTGATGCGAGGGTACCCAACAGTGAGTTATGGTGTTATCCTCTCTTGGCCCTGAGCGTCTGTCCCAACGGAAGACAATAAGAAGAAACAAAAAGTCTCAAGAGTCGCGAATTCAAACTTAAGTAGCATCTTGATAGGATGTATCAATATTCATATCCTTCTTTAAGTCTTCCTCATATATAAAATGCTAATCCTTGACTGTTAAATTTTTCAAGGGTTTCGTTTACGCGAAGAATTCAGATGTTCATCCACGAGCCCGATGTAAAAGGTAATCGAGTTCCCTATTATAACCCCTCCAGAACTTCATCAGTCGCAGTTGCGAACATGTAATCACTCAGTATAGTCCTTTTTCTCAGTTTCCTATCGGATTTGAAAGGGAAAATATTCCCAATGTAACATAATGTTTGGCCCAGTTATTATAGTATGACTCTGGTAGTGGTTTATATATAGGACTGTCCTATTATTTTGAATTTAATGAAATGGCTGTTGTTGGGGTCTAGGTATGAATGATTTATTCACCCTTTTCCTACATTAATTTATCCATCCGGGTGCGTATCCTTTCAAGGAAACGTGCAAGGTATATGCAGGGGAAAGAGGACAATTCGTTCTGGCCAAGGGTTCATAAATTAAGATTCAAAACATTATTGTTAACTGAATTAACTACAACTTCCGAAAGATACTCATAAGAATCACACGCTGTAACAGCAAGCATAAACTATGAAACAACACTGTAACAACAAGCATAAATTGCTAAATGACACACTGTAACAACAAGCATAATATGCTAAATAACACACTATAACAGCAAGCATAAATTGCTAAATGACACACTATAACAACAAGCATAATCTGCTAAATAACACACTGTAATAGCAAGCATAAAACTGATAAATAACATACACAGGAAGACGTAGCACCTGATCAGAAGAGTGGCCCAACTCTCTGATTAGGGCTGTGCTGGTTACAACAAAGATGAAGACAACAAAATAGGTAGTGCTTTATAAATCTGAAAAAGGTTATTACAATCTTAATGGGGACATCCCTAGTTACAGGAATAAACTATCTTTTATACATCAAAGGGGGGAACAATCTCTTTTCCCAAAACACGGTAACCATACCCTTAAAAATATGCATTAGTTGGAATGGCACCAATACAAGATCAACGAAATGCCCAAGATGGTCCAGGGATCTGCGACTCCAGCTGTGCGGCCTCCTTTTGGCTTAATCGTTGTTTTCCTCAAATAAGTTGAACAACATATCTGCTGCGGGATGCTGAGGCCTTGATTCCTATTCTCCAAAAGCTACGGTCAAACATCGTTTTAGTGCTGCGAATAGGCAAAAATTCATGACTTCACTTCATTAATAAAATATTCCAATAGACAAGGTAGGGGTATTTACCTCACAATTTTAGCATAGTAAACATAGGTAATTAAGTGCAAAAAGGTCAAAAAGGTAATGGAAATGTAGCAGAAACATAGCCCGATTTGGTGCCCAACATCTCCCCCCAACTAGCCTTCTACATGCCCTCATGCAGTTCCCCACTTTCGCAGGTCTGGATTTCGCTGACTGTTGGATTCCTGAAAATGGGCGAGATCATATTCTTCGACCATTTTTGTTCCTGGAGTTTTAAAACCATTTGAGAGGTGGACATATTCCCACCAATCTTCTGAGACGATATATGTTGGAGTGTAATATTCTACTAGCAACCAAATAGTGGGAAACTGAAACTGGAGTCCCATCCATCGAATCCCGCTTGTCTGAATACATGCCACATATCTGGGCACTCTGGGGAGCACCCATGCAAAATTTGGTGCCCCAAAAGGTTCCTTGTTCTGGACAGCTATAGGTGTCATCATCAACCTCTTCTGACAGCAATCAAGGGTTTCTTCATGAAATGTGACTATTTTCTTAACGCAAATATCAATGCACCAATTTTGTGTCCTCAGCATTTTGTCTCTATTCACCTCAATTCCCAAAAAGGTGTTGTGTTTATTGAACATGGTGACTACCCTTTCAGGTTCTCCTCTTACCATAAACGGCTTTGTAACCTGATTAGATTCAAATGTGTTAAAAGCCTTCTGCCAACTGATCTGGTTGAAAGTGTAAGAGGTAAGGGCCCTTAAATGAATGTCTCCCACATACGGGAACGGATTGAAATCTCTGTCCAGGCACAACAGATATCCATGCAGGTAAAATTCACACATCAAATGCTGAGTTGGCACATTGTGGTGCCTCATTATTCGGAGGAATTGTACACCATTTTCTATCTCGTAACTAATCTCATTTTTTATGCTCTCCATGCAGAATAGAAGAAAAAGTTCATGTAAGAATAAAGAATAACTAGAAGCAGGGGGGCGACATGCCATCACCTCTTGCACTAAACTAAACATCTGTTCTTTATCCATTTTCAGTTCTTCCACTTGCTTTTCTAGCGGCTACATCTTGAGCTTCTACTTCGCATGCCTTAATCTCATGATGTCTATATGCTCCACGTATTCAAAAATAGTTGTGGAGGCTCATTCCTGTGTCCTTATGACCTCGTTTTGATACTGAGTCGCAGTATATTTCCAAGTTTGCACTTCAGCCATTAAGGCATGCTCGCGGTCTTCAAACAATCGCTCGATTGGGTTTGTTTGAGTGGTAGAAGAGGTTATGGCTACCTGGTCCGTCTGAGTCTCTGTTTCTACTCCTATGGATTTGGGCTTTCTAGCTTGCTACTTGTATTTCTTTATCCTTTCCTGCATTTTGTGTACCTATTTCCTTAGTTTCCTGACCTCCATCTTAAGTCGCATTGTCTCCTTCAATCGTAGCTGATGTTTTTTTTTGACTAGGGGTCTTACGACCTTCTCACCTGGCTCTTCCATTGGCTCATTCATCAAGACCGCTTCGCTTGGTCCCTCCTCTTCGCCTACAACTAATTTCTCTTTTTGTGCGCTCACTACGACTGGTGGTGCCCCTGCGATATGCTTTCTTGTTGATGGATTTTGTGATAGAATTGGAGGAATAGCGATATCTTCTTTTGTGCGCCGAAGGGAACGAGTTCCCCTTGATCCTCTTGGAATGAAGGAGAGAAAGAAGAATTTGCAGGGATCTTCAATATCCAGTCCTGGGGTCGACACTGGTTCTTGTGGTTCAGTGCCAACCTCATGCTCTAATTCTCCCATCACTTCTTCCATGAGCTCTATGGTCGGGGTGGTCACGACCTCTTCTTCTTCCTGGTTTTCCTCCTCCATCGACTCCATGGTGACAGGGGGTCCTTGTGGAGTACCCTCGGTTGCAATATCGTCCAATTCACCCGATCCTATCTCTTGTGACCCTGCTTCTGTGTTTATAATGCTATCCATTTTTTCTGCTAGTTCCACAGGCGAGACTAGTTCTTGTGGGACAACCTCGGCCATGGTACTAGTGGGCCTTTCTGTGTCAACTTCCGCATCTTACATTAGTTTCATATTTTCATCTTTCTCTTGGGGAGCAACCTCTTCCTCGAATGCCTCAGCTTCCATCTCCATCTCTTCCATTTCCTCCTGGTCAACATAGTCATCTTCACCTACATTTTCCTCTTCCGTGGCTTTTGGTTCATCTCCCTTAGCAGCCATAGAGGCTGCTACTTCTTCCTCTGTGGAGTCCCGAAATAGTTCCCACGGGATCAGGATTTGTCTAATGGCATTCATTACTAACATTTGAACCAACCCATGGTGGGTGATGGTCACTAATACCTGTCGCAACTCCTGAGCCGAATGTTCCATTAGGTGAAGGCTTCTCAATAAGAAATGAGGCACAGTCAGTGAGAAAGCCTCTGCTTGGGGAAATCACAAGTGAGTTAGTATTCGAATATGGTATTTGAAAATGGTGGAGTATCTTCCTTCGCAAGTCATATATCTCATGACAAATTCTGCTACTTCCTTCCATGGATACGATAGTGAATTTCGTTCATATCCTCGACCCTTCTGCACAATTCTTTCTCCTACCTGTAAAAAGGCTTCGGGAAACTCTGGAAGGACAGACCTTCTTGAAAACCATCGCTGTCCATTTTAAGGGAGTCCACTAACTTCTGTGATGGATTCCTTTGTCACAAGAATTTCAGTTATGTGGACCCGAGATCTTCCTTCTCTCAAGTTGAGTGCGAATTCCGTCACGATTTCTTCGTTCGACCCTTTCAATCTGTCAAATTAAACATTCCAGCCCGCGTTCTCAAAGACCTGCCATACCTCCTGATTGTTCCTAACTCTCGTTGTATCTTCAGGTTCATGTTACACAGATCGTCCACCCATTGCTACAGAGGCGGAGTCAGCATGACAAATGCAGTTAGCTAGTAGGGGAAAATGACAGGGCTCCAAACAGTTGGCAACTAAAATAATATCATATTGCTTTTAGAGGCGGTGGATAAAACAACGCTGGTATGTTTGGAAATGATGATAGATTGTGGTGGTACTATCAGAAATTTAATGCAGTGTGTTGGGGAGGTGACCTGATTATGACTTTGCGCGTACGAGTATGCATTTTCGCCATAAATGTTTTTCGGAGTATCGAAATCATTAGATTTTGTTTGATGAGGATCGTGTGCCATAAATGTTTTTCATGGTATGTTGTCATTTGTTATGATGGTTCCCCCCCCAACTTAATTATGGCCGTCCATGACACGTTTTGATGTCTTTTTGGAATATTTTAATTAAATCCATAAAAGTCAGTGGAGACGTACCTGGGGACCTACATTATGGTGGAGTAGCAGCAAAAGGTTTGACAAAGTAATGACAACAGGGTGTAATGGAAGCAAGGAGTAACATCAACAATGAGTATCGGCAATGAAATAATAATGACGACGGCGGAGTAGCAGCAGTTGCAGAGTAACGGCACCCACGGAATAACGACAATTGCAAAGTAACAACACCAGCGGAGTAACGACAGTTGCAGAGTAACGACACCGACGGAGTAACGACAATTGCGGAGTAACGACAGTTGCGAAGTAACAACACCAGTGGAGTAATGGCACCGATGGAGTAACATCACTTTGTGAAGTAATCAGTGCACACCAGTGGAGTAACAACAACGTCTTTATAGCAGCACTGGTGGAGTAACAACACTTCGTGAAGTAATCAGTGCACACCAGTGAAGTAACATCAACGTCTTTATAGCAACACTGGTGGAGTAACGACACTTCATGAAGTAATTAGTGCACACCAGTGGAGTAAAAACAACGTCTTTATAGTAGTACTAGTGGAGTAACAACACCGAGTGTTACATTTCTCCTGGTCATATTCGTTTTTTATCCCTGCAAAAATACAAACAAGTAAGAAATAACAATTTTATTTTTTTTATANATTATAAGGTAGAGTGAGAGTGTCCTTCATTCCAACAATCATTAAATCAGATGAGTCAGAGAGGTGTTTGACAAAGGTGTTTCTAGTGGCTGGACGGTAGTATAATTTTAGATGATGTCCGTTTACTAAGAACGAGGTATGATTCTCATCTATTGTAATTAATCTCACCATTCCATTGTCGAACACTGCGTCCACTTGGTATGGCCCCATCTAGCGAGTGCAAAGTTTTCCTTTGAAATCCTTAAATCAGGAATCATAAAGTAATGCCCAATATCCCACATGAAACACCTTACTTTTGATAAACTTATCATGCCACTTCATTCTCTGTTGTTGAACAACAGTGGTATTCTGGACAACTACTAACCGAATCTCGTCCAACTCATTTAGTTGTTCCAGTCCGTGTCTCTGTGCTTCTGATGGGTCTAAGCCTACTTGTAGAGTTGTCCTGAGTGTACTGATCTCAAATTCTACTGTAAACAAGGGGACTTTCCCATAGACTAATTCAAATGGTGAAAATCTAGTTGTGTTTCGCCATGTTGTTCTGTACGCCCATAAAGCTTCTGGAATTTTCTGTGCCCAATCCCGACGATGACTTGATACTCTCTTTTTCAAGATATTTTCCAATACCTTGTTTGTTCTTTCTACTTGCCCGTTCGCCTGGGGGTGATAGGGGGTTGTCACTCTATGTTTGACTCCATATTTCTACATTAGCTTTCCTATCATGTGAGATGTGAACTGTGATCCTCCATCTGACACAATTTCCCTTGGAGTATCGTATCAAGAAAAAAATTCTTCAAAAAGAAAGTCTGCCACTACTTGTTCTGTTGCTCTTGTGACCGCTCTGGCTNTTCCCAGGTTGTCCCATCCATTGGCAGCTATCACACCTTCAGACATAGTCTCGGGCATCATGAAATATGGAGGGCCAGTAATATCCCATTGGCAGCACTTTGTGACCTATTCTTTTATCTGCAAAATGTTCTCCACAAGGTCCATCATGTGTAGCCTTCAGTATCTCATAGATATTATCTTCTTCCACACAACGTCGAATCTGTTGGTCAGCCCTTGTATGAAAGAGATATCCTGCCATCCATGAATATCGGGTACTCTGGTGAATAATCTTCCTTTTCTCTTTATATGACAGATGACGAGGCACCTTCCCTAAAGAAATATAATTAGAAATATCTGCATACCATGGAGTGTTAACAGATACTGCAAAAAGATGTTCATCTGGGAAATTATCTTCAATTGGTGTATCCTTACCCTCATGTTTTATCCTAGATAAGAAATCTGCAACCACATTGTCCTTCCCTAGTTTATCTACTATCATGATATCAAATTCCTGTAGTAGCAGGAGCCATCTTGTGATACGACCAGGGGTAACAGGTTTATTCATTAAATACCTGATAGCTACATGATCAGTATGCACCAAGGTAGGATACCCAGTAATGTAATGCCGAAATTTATTGATGGCGTAAATGACAACAAGGAATTATTTCTTAGTCACTGTGTAGTTTAATTCAGTAGGAGCCAAATTCTTACTAACATAGTAAATTGTGTATGGTATTTTGTTCTCTTGTTGTCCTAATACTACACCGACTGCTATTTGGGAAGCATCTGTATGAATATGGAAGGGTAATGCCCAGTCTAGCCCTCTAAGGATTGGAGCGCTACAGACCAATTCCTTAATTCTCAGGAAGGCTCCATCACAATCCTCTGTCCACACAAAATCTGAATCTTTTGTTAGCAGTTGAAAAAGTGGATGTGCTATTTTAGCAAAATTTTCTATAAAATGCCTGTAATAACCAGCACAACCAATAAAACTGCGTACCTGCGTGGGTGTTTTGAGTGTCGGGAAATGTTTAATTACCTTTTTCTTTGCTGGGTCCATCCGGATTCCTTCAGGTGAGAGAAAATGTCCCAAAATGATTCCTTCTTCCATCATCATATGACATTTTTCCATACTCAATGAGACATGCGCTTGTATACACCTTTCGAGAACTTTTTCTAAATTTTTCATCCCTTCAAGAAATGAATCCCCATATTCAGTAAAGTCATCCATGTAGATTTCAACACTGTCATCTATCAAATCAGAGAAGATTCCCAAAATTTCCCTCTGGAACGTTGAAGGAGCATTACACAGGCCAAAAGGGAGGACCCAGTATGCGAATGTTCCCTAGGGGCATGTGAAAGTGGGTTTATCCTAATATTCAGGAGCTATCTGGATCTGGTTATACCCACTAAACCCATCTAGAAAGGAAAAAAACTTTTTACCAGCCAATGTGTCCAGAACTTGATCAATAAATGGAAAAGGAAAATGATCTTTCTGCATTGCCTTATTCAATTCTCGATAATCCACGCATATTCGCCATTTACCATTTTTCTTAGGGACCATTACTAATGGGGAGACCCATTGGCTATCTGAGATGGGGTAAATAAAACCTACGTCTAGTAACTTCTGAAGTTCTTCTTTCACAACATTTTTCAATGCGGGGTTCATCGTTCTCTGAGGTTGTCTCACAGGATGACAATCCTCCTTAATGTATATATGATGGGTGCATGAATTAGTAGGGATCCCTTTCATGTCTATATAATCGCAGGCGAAGGCCTCTTTGTGTTTCCAAAGGACATCCACAAGTTTCTTTTTCTGGGGTTCTGACAGGGTTGGATTAATATTCAGGGTTTTCCCTGGTTCTAGTTCTACTGGGACACTTTCACTAGGTTCATCAACAAGTAGTTGTTCTAATCCTTTTGTTGTTTCAATTGTTTCCTGAGTCTCACAGCTTATTACAGATTCTATGAATTGTTGATTTGTTTTAGAAACGGAGCAAGTATCATCCATAAAAGAGGTGATTACATCATCTTTTGATTCTATTTTCAACTGAAGGGCTTGTCCAATAGTGAGAACTGGCCTCAATTCCTCATTTTCTATTTTGGACTCTTTGCTAGGTAAAATATCCTTGCTTCCTGTTGGTTCTATGGATGGGTTTGGTTCTGCAGGTGGGTATAACACTAAGTTCTTAATGTTGTGCCCATTGGAAATAACCATGTGCCCTGATTGGCGCCCAATGTAAGAATATGCAGTGGACAGCCATGGTCTACCCAAGATCAAAGGAAGGGCTCCCACCGAAGATTGTGTTTGTAAGACCAGGAAATCTATGGGATATTGCCATGAATCTACTGAAATTGTTACATCTTCCAACTTTCCTATAGGTTTGACTGTGGATCGATCTGCCAATTCCAATATTGTAGGTGTATGTTTTAAGTTACGAAGACCTAATGCATGCATGGTTTCAGTGGTGATAACGTTGATGGTAGCACCCAGGTCTACCAACACATTCAGAATCTATACCCCATTAATTTGTACTGTCAGAATTGGGTTCCCCGGATCTAAATACTTTTCAGGCATTGACTTTCCCATCATGAAATCTGATAATTTTCCCATAACTTGAATGGTAAGGGGGTCTTTGGGTTTCTTTGCAGATTTCTTTGAACAATATTCCCTAAGAGTCTTTCCATATATTGGCACATCATTCATATCTTGTAACAAAGGAATTTTAACAAATAAATTCTGTAGTTCTCCTAATAAATCACATTCATCTTGAGGGCTTGATTTACTCAAAGTTAGTCTCTCTAGGTAATGTGGTTCAGATTGATGTTGTTTTATAGAAGATCCCTGATTTCTATCAGTTTGTTTTGGCTCTTTACTAATCGGTTCTGATTCCTTACCTTCACTATCAATTCGTTCCATGGTAACTGGAGGAGGTTGAGCATCAACTATCCGCCCTGATCGTAGATTCATTTCACACAACTCTACAGTGGAAATTTAGTTTGATGAACTCCCCTGTTATTAGGATTCAGATCAGGTTCGATTGGGAGCTGAGGATGAGCAAGTTGGTTACCCGGAGGCACATTATAGGGCAGTTGGAGTTGTTGTTGTGGCATCGATTGAGGAAACTGCCCAGGAGGAGATCCTCGCCAAGTTGGAGCCCATGGGGAGCTTGAACTAGCTTGAGAGTTCAACTGCTACCACGATGGAAACTGGTATTGTGGCCACATGGAAGGATAGGGCATGGACTGAGGGTTCATATTGGAATTATTGAAATACTGAGATAGATCTGAGTACATACCTTGATTTCCCATTGGTTGTCGAGGTTTCCATGGCTTTCTAGACCCCATGAGGTATAGTTGCTCCATGTCTTTCCCCGTTCCTTGAAATACTGGTTTCAGTCCTGGCAGAGAGGGGCATGAGCTTGTTGCATGATTTAGCTCGCAGATTGCACATTCCTCTATAGAGTTTAGTGGACATTCCCTCTCTAGATGCTTCTTTCTACATTTTTGGAAGAATATTGCCATAGTCCTATCCAATTCCAGCTGGTTCTACTTTACTTGCAGTGTATCCATCTGTGCTGACAGGGTGATGAGGATATCCATCCTCAGATTGTCTAGCAGGTTTTCAATTTGTGCTTTCATAACACCTCCACCAGACCCTTTTACTGAGAAAATCCCTTTTCTATTTCTTGCAAGTCCTCTTGAGCACTAAATGCATAACTTGCAGATACCTTCGATGATTTCCTTAGAGATGTCTCATTTTCCCACAATGTTCAATAGTTCCATTGAATCCTCACGGAAAGATCAGAGGAGGATATTTTTTTAAATTTCCTTATCTAGGTCAGAGTGACCCGACCTCTGTAAGGTGTACTTGAATCATTCCACACAATATTCAAAACTCTCATCTTATTTTTGTACGAACTTGAAAAGTTCTTCCTTAATGTTCTGGGATTTACAGTAATCCTGGTATTTTTCCAGAAAAGCTGTCCGCATGTCATCCCATGTGTAAATAGTGCTTCCTCCAAGGCCCATGAACCATTTCAGAGCCGTCCCTTTCAATGTAGAAGGAAATTTTTTTAACTTTTGGGCTTCCGTTGTGTAGTCATACCCTCGACATACTATGTCGAATTCAAATAGAAATGTGTCAGGATCTTCTAAAACCAGCCCATGAAAGTTTGGTAAGGCTGCTAATGGAATAGGCTTAGTGGGCACACCAACTCCCAGGTTTCCAATTGGAAATTCAATAGTAGAGGTTGTGGGAGCCATAAATATCTTCCAATAATCATTGCGTATTTCACTAGACCCTGAAGGAGATGGTTGAGGCTTTTCTACCCCTTTGATCTGAGTTACTTCAGTAGCACTTCCCCGGTCTCTAGGTGATGAAAATACTCCTTTGATCCTTTCTTCTGTGTTCTGATGACTTGATCCCTCTGCTACAACCTTCTCTCTCTTGTTGGAGTGGTCTGACTCTATTGAGGCTCTTCTTGCGACCTCTTCCCCTTTTGTTGTCAGCATAAGATTTCCTTGTTCAGGTATGCCACTAGATGCTTCTTCAATTGCTGGAGGGACCTGTTGTGGTGTATCACCCAAGAATATTGTAGAAAACACTTGTTGATCTACTGATTGTCCCTCAAACTTCACTCTTCGTGCCCTTGGTCTCACAGTTGCACGATATGATGTTTCTGATTCAGCCTTTTCTATAATCTACTGGATGAAGGTCTTTCTTCCCAAATCTGGTCCTCCCTTCTTTGGGGCTTTCCCTCTGCCCCCGTTATTCGGTTATTTGTTCATACAAGTGATGGTTTTGGCATGAACCTACAATGATTTAGTCTTTAAGTAAGGTGTCAAAGGACCATTCCTTCCCCAAGAAAAAATATCTTATGAAAAATAAAGGTAGCTTAAAAAACAAGAATCTAGGGTTCAAGGCCCAGAGCAGGACATCAAAGGACTCTTCCCTCCCCTGGATAAGAACAAAACACACCACAGAAAATACCTGATACCTTTGAAGCCTAAAGCAGGGTGTCAAAAGACTCCTCCCTCCCCAAGGTAAAAGCTAGGGTTTCAATAAAAACAAAAGGTTTTGAAAGAAACAAATCCTAACTCAGGATCTGGAGCAGGGCATAAAAAGACTCCTCCCTCCCCAAGACAAGAGATTGACAAAAACAAAAAAGTGAAAATAAAAGAAAGAGGAAAGACCACCTACACTCAGGACCTGAAGCAGAGTGAGAAAACTCGTTCTCTCCCCAGGACGAGAGATTGACCCTCTAGTTGGTCTGGATCATTGTCTTGCACCTTGTTAGCCTCCCCGACAATGGTGCAAAAATGTTGGGGTCCAGGTATGAACGATTTATTCACCCTTTTCCTACATTAATTTATCAATCTGGGTGTGTATCCTTTCAAGGCAACGCGCAAGGTATATGCATGTGCAAGAGTACAATTCGTTCTAGCCAAGGGTTCATAAATTAAGATTCAAAAAATTATTGTTAACTGGATTAACTACAACTTCTGAATGATACTGATAAGAATCACACGCTGTAATAGCAAACATAAACTAAGAAACAACATTGTAATAGCAAGCATAAATTGCTAAATGACACACTGTAACAACAATCATAATCTGCTAAATAACACACTGTAACAGCAAGCATAAATTTCTAAATGACACACTGTAACAGCAAGCATAATCTGCTAAATAACACACTGTAACAACAAGCATAAAAATGATAAATAACACACACAGGAAGACACAACACCTGATCAGAAGAGTGGGCCCAGCTCTTTGATCAGGGCTACGCTAGTTACAACAAAGATGAAGACAACAAAATAGGTAGTGCTTTATAAATCTGAAAAAGGTTATTACAATATTAATGGGGACATCCCCAGTTACAGGAATAAATTGTCTTTTGTGCATCAAAGGGGGGAACAACCTCTTTCCCCAAAACATGGTAATCGTACCCTTAAAAATATGCATTAGTTGGAACGACGCTAGTACATGATCAGTGAAATGCCCAAGATGGTCTAGGGATCTGTGACTCCAGCTGTGAGGCCTCCTTTTGGGTTAATCGTTGATGTCCTCAAAGCAGCTGAACAACAGATCTGTCGCGGGATGCTGAGGCCTTGATTTCTGTTCTCCAAAAGCTGTAGTCAAACATCGTTTTAGTGATGCGAATAGGAAAAACTTTGTGACTTCACTTCATTAATAAAATATTCCAATAGACAAGGTAGGGGTATTTACCTCACAGTTTTAGCATAGTAAACATAGGTAATTAAGTGCAAAAAGGTCAAAAAGGTAATGGAAATGTAGCAGAAAGATAGCCCGATTTGGTTCCCAACAACTATTGAGTGCATCATTCGTGTCTCACCTTAACCGGGAATTTATTTACTGTGATTATATCTTAGATTGAATGTTCTATTTAAATTTTGGATGCTTGAAATTCGAAGGTATTAGATCTACAATACCATATATACCTCATTTACTTTCATTCAACCTTGTTTATATATATATATTTCTGATATGCTTTGTTATGAGTTTGTAGTAATTAGATTGGAGCTAAAAAAGTCCTAGTAAGGTTACGATTCTGTGATGTATTTCTAGAATGCGGACCTATACATATATATAAGTTTATGTACATCCATACCCATGCATCTATCACTATGTCACAGGGGGTTTCTGATATTTTGTAATTGTCAGCTATATGTACAGAACTGTAAGAATTATATTCCCTCTTTATGTCGAACATCGAATGGGAAATTTTACATGTATTCCATTACTCTGTGATTTAATACAGTGGTTATCTTTCCAGATGGATCTTTTATTTCTTCTAAATAGAAAACTACACTTAGATGTTCTATCCGTATGTGGTTTATGGCATTCATGTATCTCCTTACCTTTACTCTTACAGAGTGACCTACTTCTATAATATCCTATAATTGAATAATTTAATTTATTCCATCTGATCTTGAACGGTACCAAGCTTCTTTAAAAGAGAGAGAAGTCTCAAACTCTCCGATTTGATATTTTCTTTATGTAAAAAGGGTTGATTCCCAATCGATATCATCTAATTACTTATATAATGTGACATCAGATTTCTGTATAAGTACGGTCTGTTACAGTTACACCATTTTGTTAAATAGTGATGCCTCGCAAAATACCAATTGCAAATGAATATATATATATATATATTTCTACATGTACTTATATAGGTAATATTTATGGTCTAGAGAGTCCATGTCGTCCTATGTCTTTTCCCTTCTATATTATCAGTGAAGGGAAGGCTCAGCTATATCATACGACTCTTGAAACCTTCTCAAGATATACTTAAACTTATTGAAGACACAAATCTATTCAATTCTGGAATTATACATAGGTAGTTCCCTAGAATTTCCAATTGCAGAAGTGGAAATTACAGAACTAGGCTATCGGTTATAAACTTCCCATAACAACTAAATTTCATCCACGGATAAAAATTATTTCACCATTAGCACAAAACAACTACATTATAACATATATATATAATTCATTCAAAGTAGAGAAGGAGGAGAATAACATATCTGAACCAGTTCGCAGGAAAAAAAAGGTTACACCCATGTTCCTCCCAATCATAGAATAGGGCAGCTAAGTTACTTGCCCAGTTCACCCCCTAGCCTGACCATGAGTCCATGAGGGCTAACTCGGAAAAATCCTCCTCATAAATGTCTTTCAGTTTTAGCAGAGTCCTCTTTTTTTCGCACTCAATCTGTAGTGTTCATAACAGAAAGAAACCAATCATCTCTCATCCCCGCATACTAGGCAACGTCCTGCCTCCTCACATATGTTATTTATCCATAAAAATATTTTTTGCCTAGGTCCTTTTCCCTCCCTTGGGAATTTTTGCAAATTTCTAAATCCCTTATTTTGAGGGGCTGCCAATGGCCAAATCTCTTATTTTCAACTTGTAACAATCATCCTAGAGGTAGTTGCAACATGTTCCCCACTCATGGAGTCATGGTCAACTGATTTTAGCATGGCTATTCCATTTGTCCTCCTGCAATCAATATAAAATATTTTGTTTTCATACAAGTGTCATAGTCAAATAGTTAGTTGGGTCAAATCAGATCTCTACCCAATAGTCATAATAATTAATTACAATTATCAAATTTGAAATTTCCATAAATTGAAAAAATTTTCCAAATTCGATTTTACTNGGGGATGTCACATCCTTTCTCCCTTCAATAAAAAACTATCCTCAGTGTTCGTTCCTTCCTTGGAACATGATTGGATGATATTCCCCCAAAACTCCCTCCAACTCCCAAGTGGCTTCCTCAGGACTGAAGTGCTTCCATTACACCTTTACCTGAGTGAAGACTCTGTTATGAAGTGTTATTTCTCTCCAATCCAGAATACGCAGGGGTACCACCTACACCAAGTTCCAATCAATCATAGGTGTAGGGTCATGAACATACTTTTTTAACAAAGAAACATGAAATACATTATGAATTCCTAGATTAGCTGGAAGTGCTAGTCGGTATGCTACGGGTCCAATTCGAGTTAGTATCTCAAAGGGCCCACAAAACTTGGGTGCCATCCTAGCACAGTTTCCTAATTTCAATGAACTTTTTTGAGCTTTGACTTTCAAATAAACATGGTCTCCCACTTGAAATTCCATGTGTCTTCTTTTCTGATCTGCATAGCTCTTATGTCTATCCTGTGCTTCGTTTAAGATTTGTTGTACCTTCCTGACCATGTTCTCCATTTCTTGGAGCATCTCTGGTCCAACCATGAGTCTGTCAACCTAGTTATCCCAACTAATTGGATTTGTACACTTGCTTTCATATAGTACCTTGAAAGGGATTAACTTAGCCAAAGTTTGGTACCCATTGTTATATGCAAATTCTACCAAGTGTAGGTAGTCTTCCCACTTTTTTGGTTTTGTTCTTACATACATGCGGAGCATATCCTCTACGATTTGGTTTGTCCTTTCAGTCTGTCCATCCTTTTTTGGGTGATAACTCATACTGAAATTCAAATTAGTATTTATCCCCGCAAACAATTCCTTCCAAAAAGAGGATGTGAATTTTACGTCTCTATCCGAAATCACCATTTTAGGAATACCATGCAGTCTCAAAATTTCTTTCATAAATATTTCAGCAATGTGTATAGATTTAAAAGTAGATTTCACGAGAATAAAGTGTGCAGACTTACTGAGTTTATCGATTACAACCATAATAGAATCATTATGTTTCTTCGTTTTTGGCAAAACTGTTATAAAATGTAGCGATATGGTCTCCCATTTCTATTCTAGTATTGGTAATGGCTGTAATAGGCCGGTTGGATGCTGGTGTTTGGCCTTAACCTATTGACAATATTGGCACATAACCAAGTATTCTGTTGTTTCTCCCTTCATATTAGGCCAGTAAAATAGTTTTATAAGTGTTGTTATCGTTTTATGGTATCCTAGATGGCCAGAATACGGTTTCTTATGTACTTCGTCCAATATTATTAACTTCAACTCTGTTGAATCTGGTATGTAAAGTCTGTTTTTAAATCGTAATAGTCCTTTCTTGTCGATACTTAGATCTGTTTTATCTGTGTTTGCGGCACTGTTTTGTAATTCTGCCATAAGCTTAGTGTAATTTTCATCGTTAATACCTGTCGTCCTTATTCTTTGTTCCAAATCACTTTATGCCCTGCTGATATTTATTTCAAATAACCCATGGACTCTTCTACTTAAAGTGTCTGCTAGCTTATTTTCCTTACCCTTGATATCTCTGACTTCGAAGTTGAATTCTCTCAAGAAGGCTAGCCATCTTGATTGTCTTTCATTAAGATCTGGTTGGATAAAAAGATATTTCACGCCGCTATTATCATTCAATAGTAGAAATTTTCTTCCGATTAAGTAGTGTCACCCCATTTTTAAGGCGTGTATTATTGATGCCAATTCTAAGTCATGAGTGACATAATTTCGCTCATGTTCTTTTAATTTACGGGACTCATAAAAAATTACGTGTCCTTCCTGAGATAGGACACCACCTAGTCCTTCTTTACTCGCATCGACATAGATGGTAAAGTATTTATCTGGATCTGCTACCTTCAAGATGGGTGGAGTTGTCAATAACTCCTTCAGCTTGTTAAAAATGTCTTGTTACTTCTGTGACCAGTTAAACTTGGTCCCTTTCTTTTGTAATGACGTGATAGGGTAGGCTATTTTGGAAAACCCTTCTACAAATCTGTGGTAATATCCGGTGATTTCCATGAATGACTGGATATCCTCTACATCCTTAGGTACTGGCCATTCTAAGATGGCTTTGATTTTCTCATGGTCTACGACAATGCCTTCTGCTAAAATTACATGTCCTAGATATTGTATTTATTTTTGATAAAAGTCACACTTATCAAATTTGGCATATGGTTTGTGTTTCCTCAACATTTGCAGGACCATTCTTAAGTATTCTTCATGTTCTTCCTTTGTTTTATAATAGACCAGAATATCATTGATAAATACTACTATGAACTTGTCTAAGTACTAGCTAAAAATATTGTTCATCAGGCACATAAATGTGGTCGGTCCGTTAGTGAGTCTAAAAGGTATGACTACAAATTCGTAGTGTCTGTATCTTGTTCAAAATTCTATTTTGTTTATATCTTCATCCCTTATCCTAACTTGATGATAACCGGATCGTAAATCCAATTTTGAAAAGATCTTGGGCCCACCTACTTGATCAAACATGTCATTTATCCTCTGTAAGGGGTACTTGTTCTTAATAGTCATTTTATTCAATTGTCTATAATCGATATAAAGCCTTAGA
>JASDQU010736529.1:0-11302 GCA_032191745.1 Picea mariana
AGCCTAAGTGTTGAAGGCCAGGAGCCTGCTGATGTATATGTAATCACGCAGAAAAAATTAATAAAAATTTGTAAACACCACCAGGTGTAGACTGACCATGATGAATTAGTGAAGGGGGACTGACCTTCCACAGAGAAGGCAAGGGATTAGGGGCTGCAAGGTGGGAAAAGGGGCTAAGTGTTAAGCCTAGTGGGCTTCAGTCTTGGGAATAATATTTTAATATTATTTCAAAAAGGCATGAGCATTTCATGTTTTATCCTAAGTTCCTAACCATGAGGAAGGGATGCAGGCTGGTGGAGCGCATGCAGTTCCTAGGGAGACAAGTGTCAACCCTGGTGCATGCGAATAAAATGACCAGGGTGAGTTGTGAGAGGGCCCCCCTGCTCTCATTCGATCAGAAGGCCTGAGCGTGTATGGCCTCTGAGCAGTACGATGGACTCGAGTTTTGCAGAGAACCTTCATTCATATCTGTGATCTGAAAATCCAGTGTCTGGCTCTGAGAAAACCTATGTATACCTCCGTATTGAACCAGAAGCATGTGATTGATTCCGAAAGAGCCGGATTCACCCCTGTTCTGAACTGAAAATCCTGTGTGGTGTATGGGAATCTGTGTGCATCCTCTATCCGAAATGGAACTAGTGCATGAAGGCTATGTCCTGAAGCCGTGACTGTGAGACCATTTTTCCATTTTTGAACCTGTTTTGAGGAAGCCGGTGTCTGTATTTTCATGGGTAATTGCAGCTGCGCAGTGGAGGACTACGTATGGCCTGTGACCAGTTGTGAAACACTATCTCTAGGTGAGAGGGGTGTTTGAGGTTGGATGAACATGTGGTTTGGCCTGTTAGTGTCTCTCTCTAGGTGAGAGAGTGCGCAGAGGAAGGAGAGGACTCTTGGAATGAACCCTATAACTTCCATAGAGCCCAGAGACTTCCAGTCCAGTCTGTTGCTGTAACCGAAGGCAAGGGAGGTTAGCAGCCGAAGGACTGTCCAGGTGACAGAGAAGGTGTATACTCCTGGGGTGGAATAGGCATGTGGGGAATGAGGGTCTGTGGGCAGTGAGCGTGAGTGGTTCTTGGAAGAGAATTCCTTCCTCGTGACTGTGTGTTTTCCTTGTAACCTCAGCCTATCCTAGGATTCCTTGCCTTGGGGTGGAGCTTAGTCCCAGCTCGGGGGTGACCTACTGCTGAGCTGATGAGCAGTGTGGTCTACGTCTGGGAGGTTCGTGGAAGGCCTGCACCTGGTTGGTGGAATTACCTCGGTTTCAAGATAAGTATCAGCTTATGTTAAATGTTATGTTTTGCATGCCTATGATGCTTATATTTTATCATGTATTATGTTGTGCAGATGAATTATGGTTAATGCCATTCTTAAAATTAAGATAGCAATAATTTATATGACATACTCTGATTTAAATGTGTTTCATTTTCTTAAAAGCATGTTGTTTTATAATATAGAGCGGGCGTTATATTTCTGCGAAGTTTGTTAACCGAAAAAGTGGTGTTACACCTCACCTAAAATGTTTATAACTGTACTATGTGGGCCCTGAGGTTGAATAACATAGTTAAAAGTCAGTGAACCCACATTGGTGTTGATCACAATACATAAAGATTGACGGTCAGGAGGCATTGCAGGGACCCAAGTTGCATGGGAGTTAATTCTCCAAGGCGGTCCCGCAATCCAAACCACAGTTTTCCCAAGGGGTTACATGTCAGCGTTAGAAGAATTGTAGGATGAAAGGTGGGTTACTCCAAACCAACATTGCATGCCCCCACAATTGGAAAATTGTAATTGATGTGACGTAATGACGTCAACAAAAGTGTCATGGAAGTGTTCAGAAATTAATGGTCTGAGACGTTGGGGGTGTGCAGATGTGAAATCCTCCGAAGTCCCAAATCTTCGAAGCTCCAAAGTCCTGGATCTCACATGCTTGAAGTTCCACATTGAGTGTCACTCGTTGAATGCCGAGTAGTAGTGGACGGTTGATCCTCCCTACTTCGCGAGTTCATTTTGTGGTTCTTGGAAATATTCTGAAGCCAAAGGTCAAAGGCCCGAGTACGTTCTTATTGATCTAGTGATTGGTCACAACCCATGGTCACGTGGGTTGGGGACTGAGAGAAAGGGACTAGTGCCCAAAAACTTAGCAAAGAATAGCTCTGAAAGAAGAAATCTGCACGGATTCTTGATTGAACGAGAATCACAGAGAATGAAAACTGAACGTTTTCTTGAATCAAATTTTTTTATGAATGTTGTGGGATTTGTTAAAGAATGATGGCCTGATAGATTCTGGTTGTCTACACATTGTGTTTGCAGAATTTTAACAAGTTCCATAACTGAATAGAGTTGACACTGAGTGCAAATAAATGGAAGAGGCACAGACTGCTTCCAATTCAGAGAATGAAGCAAAAGGAATGTATGTCAATTTGGGAGTTGAAGGATCGAACTCCAATGGACATGGAGAAGAGATAGATAAGGAAGGGCATACGATGAAAATCATTGATCGATTGCAGAAAGATGCCCATACTAACCAAGAAGATAACAGAAAGCTCATGAAAGCCAACAATCAATAGGGAGAATTCAACTTAAAGTTTTATGAATGTTGTGGGATTTGTTAAAGAATGATGGCCTGATAGATTCTGGTTGTCTACACATTGTGTTTGCAGAATTTTAACAAGTTCCATAACTGAATAGAGTTGACACTGAGTGCAAATAAATGGAAGAGGCACAGACTGCTTCCAATTCAGAGAATGAAGCAAAAGGAATGTATGTCAATTTGGGAGTTGAAGGATCGAACTCCAATGGACATGGAGAAGAGATAGATAAGGAAGGGCATACGATGAAAATCATTGATCGATTGCAGAAAGATGCCCATACTAACCAAGAAGATAACAGAAAGCTCATGAAAGCCAACAATCAATAGGGAGAATTCAACTTAAAGTTGATGCGGAGCCTGGAAAGAATCAAAAAGAAGTTGGATAAGGAGAGTGACTCGAGAAAAACAGGGAGTCACAAGAACCCTAATAAGAACAAAAGATCAAGAAGCGTTAGAAGGCATCATCGTCACTCCCCAAAACATTATAATAAGGAGGCACACAGTAGTTCAAGCCCATCTCCTACCATAAAACATAGGAGATCTAAAGTGGATGAACTGAAAGGTGAAATGAACAATATTAGGCCTCCTACATTTGATGGAGAACATAAGAAGGAGGAATATGCTGAGACATGGTTGCTTGGCATGAGGAAATATTTCCAACTACAGAATTATTCCTCTCATGTAGAAGGAAGAATTGCGATATATCAACTGAAGGAAAAGGCATCCATGTGGTGGGATCAGCTTATGCAGGTGCAACACATTAAAGAGAAGAATGTCACTTGGAGATAATTCAAGAGGTATTTCGAAAATAAATACTTAGCTAAAAGATACTACGACAGAAAGATGAAAGAGTTCTTTGAACTCAGGCTGGGCAGCATGTCCATTGATGAATACGAACGAATTTTTTTGGAGTTGTTGAAGTATGTTCCCTTCATCAAGGATGCTATTGTCAAAATTCAAAGGTATCTAAGTGGAATACCACCTTCCATTGAGGAGAAGATTCATTATGATTACCCTACGACTATGGAAGAAACGATAAGGAAAGAAAAATGATTATATGAGCAACAAAGAGAAAAGCCTACTTTTCGGAAGGCTTGGGATGACCAGAAGAAGTTTAAGAAAGAGAAGAGGCAGAAGGGAAACAAACCTCCCTTTTTTATAAATAGTCCTCAAGGGAAGCCATTTTTTAAAGAGCTGAGAACGATTGACGTAGGGGGACAAAGGCCAAGGAAGATGCCCATTCAATGTTGGGGTTGTCGGGGAAACCACAAGTACAGAGACCGTCCCCACAAAAATGGCAAAGTGAAAGTTGTCCATAATGTTCAACAAGATGAAACAGTGGAGGACACGGGAAGCAGAATACCTAGGATCTATGTAGCCTTGGACAAAAAGAAAGCTGAATTTCAATCACACATGATTGAAGTGGAAGTTATGATCAACAACCATGCCTTTACTATTTTAATTGATTCAGGGGATAGTCATAGTTATATATACCCTAGGGTGGTGGAAAGTTTGCAATTATTGAGGATCGAACATGGAAAATCTTGGTTAGTGCAGATGACTATAGGAATCAAGAGAAAGGTTATGGAATTGGTTAAGTCCTATCCAATGGACATGAATGGACTGAGCACAAGGGTTGAATTGAACATTCTACCTTTAGGTTCCTATGACTGTCTAATTGGGATGGATTGGTTGGACCAACACCATTCCATCCTATAATGTTGTAACAAGGAATTCACTTTCCTGGATGAGGAGGGGAATCAAAGAACAATCCAAGGAATTCCCAAAGTTGTTTCTATCAGAGAAATCTCAGCAATGCAGCTGAGGAAGTGCTACAGGAAAGGCTGTCAATTATTTGCAGCCCATGTGGAGGAAGCATCTAAGGATGAGGTCTCAAATATTGAAGACCATGTGGTACTAAAAGATTTTGAAGATGTATTCCAGGAGGTACCCAAATTACCCCCAAAGAGAGATATTGATTTTTCTGTAAACTTGATGCCTGGAGAAGCTCCAGTATCAAAAGATCCTTATAGAATGAGTACACTAGAGCTGAAAGAACTGCAATTGCATCTTGAAGGGATTCTAAAGAAGGGGTATATACGCCCAGGTGTTTCACCTTGGGGAGCCTCGGTCCTGTTCATGAAGAAGAAAGATGGAACATTGAGCTTGTGCATCGATTTCAGACAGTTGAACAAAGTGACTATAAAGAACAAGTAACCTTTGCCAAGGATCAATGATCTCTTTGATCAGTTGAAGGATGCCAAGATATTCTCAAAAATTGATATCAGGTCAGGGTATCACCAGTTAAGAATAAAGGATGAAGACATTAGAAAGACCATCTTTAGAACAACGTATGGTCATTATGAATTCACAGTGGTGCCATTTGGGTTGTCAAATTCACCCATTGTTTTTATGTGCGTGATGAATGGTGTACTCAGAGAATATATAGACAAATTTGTCATAGTCTTTTTGGATGACATCCTGGTGTATTCCAAGTCGGAGGAAGATCATGAACAACATCTGCGGATGGTGTTGCAAGTGATAAAAGAGAACCAACTGTATGCCAAGTTGAGAAAATGCTCGTTTTATCAAAAGATACATTACTTGGGGAACATAATCTCAAAGGGTGGGATAGCCATAGATACTGAGAAGATTGAAGCCATCAGAGAATGGTCAGCACCAAAGAATGTGACAGAAGTTAGATCCTTTATGGGTCTAGATGGATATTACAGAAGGTTCATTGAAGGGTTCTCAAGGATAGCTTACCCTATCACTTCCTTGCAAAGGAAGGAGAAGGAATTTTAGTGGATGGAAGAATGTGAGAAAAGCTTCCAGCGATTGAAGCAATTTTTAACCAGTGCTCCAATCATGAGGATTGCAGATTCAAATGACAACTTTGTAGTGTGTGCATATGCATGCAAAGAAGGACTGGGAGGAGTGCTCAGTCAGAATGGGTTCTTAATTTGTTAGGAATCTAGAAAGTTGAAAGTGCACGAAAGGAACTATGCAACTCATGATTTGGAGTTGGTGGCCATCATTCAATCTGTAAAGAAATGGAGGCATTACCTCATGGGAAGGAGGTTTGAACTGAGGACAGAGCATAATGGTCAGAAGTATTTGTTTGATCAGCCAACCTTGAATGCTAGGTAGAGTAGGTGGTTAGAATTTCTTTGTGAATATGACTTTGATATCAAGCATATCAAAGGAAAAGAGAACAAAGTGGTTGATGCACTCAATAGGAAAGTGCATGAATTACATGATACAACCATTAACATGTACCGAACTGATATTAAAGGCATAATTTCAGAAGATGCAAATGCAGATTTGCAGTACAAGGATTTGGTAGCAAAGCTACAACAAGGTGAGATGCCACAGAATGTGGAAAAAACTGATCGAACACTTCTGTACAAGAACATAATTTATGTACCTAATGTCCAGGACTTGAAACTTATCATTTTGAATGAAATTTATAATTTTTCGTACGCAGGGCACCCTGGATATCGAAAAACTATGGCAGTGGTCAAGAGCCATTACTTTTGGCCAAGTATGAAGAAATAAATTGTAGAATACACCGCGAGATGTATGGAATGCCAGAAGGTTAAATATGAGCATAGGAAACCAGTAGGGTTTCTACAACCTTTACCCATTCCTGAGTGGAAGTGGGAGGTAGTGACAATGGATTTCATCATAGGATTGCCCAAGACCGACAAGCAACATGATTCAATAATGGTGGTGATGAACAAGATTATGAAAGTTGCCCATTTTATTCCACTAAAGAATACTCACAAGGAAGCTAATGTTGCTGATATTTTTAAGAGGGAAATAACATGATTGCATGGTATTCCCAAGACAATTGTGTCTAACAGGGACCCTAAATTCACCTCAAAATTCTGGAAAGGGTTATTCAAAGGGTTCGAAACGAATATGAATTTCAGCACTTCTTATCATCCTGATTTTGATGGGTAGATAGAACGGGTGAATCAAGTAATAGAAGACATTATAAGGATGTATGTGATCGATGAACCATCTAAATGGGAATACTACCTACACTCGGTAGAATTCGCCTACAACAATGGGTATCAAGCATCGTTGAAGATGATCCCATTTGAAGCACTTTATGGAAGAAAGTGCAATACTCGAGTAAGCTGGGATAATCCAACTGATAGATCAGTGGTTGGGCTAGATTTGCTCAATGATCTGAAAATAGAAGGCTGACTTGTTATGCTATGCAAGCACCCTCTACCTCAATAAAATAAACTTTAACAGGACCTTGCTTCATGTGTTCAAATATGCAAGATGGTTTATGTGTTTAGTTTATGCTTCTTCCTTTTGAATGTGCATGTGTGAGGAATGTTCTTTTAAAAGATTAATCATGTGTTATAAATCAATACACAACAATATAAAGTGCAGCAAATAACACAACAAACTCACAACCATAGCAAGATGATAAAGGAGTTCACCCCTCTCTGGGCTACATCTCCTTGAGCCTCCTTCAATGGACTTGGCTCTTTGGGATTAATTTGTCAAATGATCTTTACAAGATGCTTCTCAACTCCAATGTCTTTACAGACTGTACCATTGGGTTCAAAATACATAAAAACCCCAAAATTGACTGTTAGAACTCTGAAAATGGACAATGGCTCATCCAACAATGACCTCTTCTACATGTGACCTCCAAGATTCCATGAGCTTCAATGAGGAAAAAACACCTGTAAAAGTCCTCCAATGGATCTGAAACCTATCCCAAAATGTTCAGATCATAATAATCAGTCAGAAATGACTATTCAGTCTTAGAAAATGAGTATGTGCTCATCAGAGCAATGCCTCAAACAATGAGGGCTTCAAGCTTCCTGGAGCTTCCTCAAACTTAAATGGTTAAAAAACTGCAATAGAAGTCTCCAAATTCCTGTGAAAACATCACCAATGGACTCAGAACGTCCAAAAACCCCTAGCTGGGCTTTTACAACACCTGATTTGGTCAAAAACTGAAGAAATTATGCATTCTGCCATTTTTCCCCTTCAAGCTCTGTTACTGGTTCGCCATTTTGCACCTATGGGTGAATGAACCTAGCTTCTGGGCGTTTTCTGTCATTAAACCCAGCACACGCGCACCTCTCCACAAAGCGCGCCAAATTGTCGAACGGTTAACGAAACTAAAGCCCCCCAAGTGGGAGGTGTTGGGCGCATGGGGGGGACCATATGGCCACGTTCCCCGCGCACCAAGGGGCTATGTGCCACCGTTCAATGTTGAAATGACAAGTGTCCTGTGCATATGGTTAACTGTTTGAAACCTGTGGGTTTTACCGTTTGAAATAAAACCAAATTAAAAAACCCCGCGCGCATTTGTGTATTGTGGTCACATTGTAATACAACGATCGAAACCATGGGCTATTTGAAATAACGCCACGCGAATGCATATAACATATGTGGTAAACATTAACCCCCGCACGCTCCATTATAAATGATGGTCACATATAACATCAATTAAAACCGTGGCATACAATGTTAAAAATCCCCCGCGCCAAAGCAACCCGAATGGTCATGTGTTATACCATAGAACCGGGCGTTAAAACCATATTAAAAACAAACTCCTGCGCGCCGTTGAATCCAGGGTCCTATGCGACGGGGGTGTGACCGGGGCTAACCATTTAAACTGTTCCAAACCCCAATTCCTGTGCCAACCTTTTAAATGTATATTGATCACATGTATACGGTGCTATGACCGCGGGTAACTCCATTTTAAAACCTCCCACGCGCGTACCATGTGGTCACCTGTTAAAGCACCGAACCGGGTTTAAATTTAATACACACGCCATGCCATATTATGGAGAGACTGGTCCTATGTGTTAAGAGATTGATCGGGGGCTGGGGCTTATCCGCAGCCCTTTCCCCGCGCAAAAATTGAACCCATTCAACTTATATCAAAATTCCAACGCATAATTATTAAAACCAACAACGTGGTGCGTTGGTGTGTTGGCATTTGGTAAAGCTTTCAACGGCGGTAGAGGTCCGGGGGTCGAACTCCATGGACCTACAAAATTTTTAATTAACCAAACAATAAACCAATCAGCTAATAAATGGGTGCCACGTGGCAGCCCTTCATTGGGCCACGTGGCACCTTTCCATTGTTCATAAAAACGCCACGTGTCACAACATTACTCGCCCACAGTCAACCAATAAAAATGTGCCACATCACCTACCTACCATGTCATCTATACGGTCGCCACATCAGCTGTACGACCTATGCCACGTCAGCTGTACAGCCTGCCCAGTCAACATCAAAATTTTGCCTGTTTGCCTTGGCGAACATAACGCGATAACTTCTCCATACAGACTCCATTTGCGAAAGTAAATATACCGCTGGAATCAGGAGAACGAGACGGATGCAATGGTACCATTTTCGTCGCATTATGAGCACTTTGAAATTTTAGCAAATTTTAGACCCCTGGTCCAGATTCTGATCACTCAAGGAAATGGAAAATGCTAAAAATTAAGCAGAATTTAAAGGCTGCCCAAGACAGATAGAAAAGTTATGCTGATAAAAACAAAACCCACAAAGAATTTAAAGTGGGAGAGAATTTTTTCCTGAAAGTGAAAGCCAATAGAAGTTCCCCGAGGCTGGGAAACTGTTCGAAGTTGGTAGCCAGATTATTTGGGCCATTTGAAATCCTAGAAAGGATTGGGTCAGTTGAATATATGCTTGCATCACCTACATCCATGACTGTACATAATGCGTTTCATATTTCATTGCTTAAGAAATATATACATGATCCTAATCATGTGATTGATTGGAATGTGGTTTAAGTGGATCAAGAAGGCATCTTACAAGTGCATCTTGTATGCATATTGGACTGGAAGAGAAAAAAACTCCAGAAGAGCATATTTCTTAAGGGTTCTACCCCCGAACCCCCGTGCACCTGGTGCAATGCAAACACTACTACTCATGCAAAGAATATAACACATACCCAACAAGAGTGACCACTAAAAGAAGAAGTGGTAAATGTCTTCCTTGTGTGTTGATTATATTGTGTGGAGGATCCCCAGTGTGGTGGCATTCAACTGACACCTGTGCCCTTTCCTAATATACCATGCCATTACCCCATCTAGGGGGATATTTTGTGACTCTTGTTGTGATTGAGAGTGCCAAAATTGTTGAGACAAATGAGAATTTCATATGTTTTAATTTATGTTGGTGGCCCATTTAAAATTTACATTATGGAAGATGTAGTTGACTTGATGCCTCCCTTCTCAATTTGGTAAGCATTTCCATTGACATTGAATTCTTAAAAAAACAAATATTGCATAATACTTGCTCGTGCCCACTTTTTTAAACTACCTATTTTTCAATGGAAAGAATCATGTGTGTGTGTGTGTGTGTGTGTGATGTTCCCCAACCCAGATGAGGACCATTATGTGCATAATACTCATAAAGATAGTATTGTATCACTATATATATACAATACAATGTATATGATCTATTCAAAACCCTAACCCATTGACCTGAATTAGGTTCCTTTACTGGAATTACATCAAAATGGGTTGAAAAAACATTTGCCGAAAAACACCAAAAAGAGGCCAAAAATGTACCAAAAAACAACCGATTTGTTTTTTCCATAGGCTATGCCCATGAACCCCCAAATATCCCATGCCCCTTGCGTCCATTCTAATGTACATTAAATGGGATAAAATTGAAAACAATATAACACATACCCAAAATATGTCCTCCAGAAATCAACTATGGTAATTCCAAGACACTTGCTTATCCTCAGCCTAAGACTTAGTAATTCTTTGGCTAGGGTTCCTATGGTGGGATGTTTTTGAAGGTCAGTTGGGCCTACTACACTACCCATATTGCTGCATGTCATTTCCATTATTAATCCCCTTTATCTTCATCCTATTATACTCTTTATAAACTAGCACTGAGACTAACCACTTGGAGATTGATTTGGCAGGCTCCCTGTTGGGTATGTGTTATATTCTTTGCATGTGTGTGTGGGTGGGTGCGTTAGATACGACAACTGTGGATTTTTCTATTTTTAGCAGATTTGTAAATTAATCCTGGATTAAGGGATTAGGGTTTTGGTATCTACTAAATACCTAAAAAACATTGTATGTATTGTATGGCGAATGGTGAAATTTGATATAATGAAAATAAGAAAGGTTTTCTCGGTTGAGGGTTTCTGGTATAAAATCTATGTGTACTCTGTGTATGAGCCATTGATTAATTTCTGTATTGCTTAAGAATCTATATGCATTGCTTTACTTCACAGGTTTAAAACTTACACTCCCAACACAGGGGTGACAGACACATTTGTTCATTAAAGGAATTTACCAAGACACAACCTAATGACCAGGGATGCGAACCAGGAAAACCATGAATTACAAGTCCCCAATTCTACTTTATAAACAAGAATATGAACTAGGAAAAGACTAAAAGTGATATTACCTTTAGTGAGCATATAGTGCTAGATGAAAAGGAGCCATAGAGAGAATGACCCCACAATGGAAACTGGAATTCGATAAAGTTAGATCAATTAAGGGACTCTTAAATCAACCAATTTAAAGAACATGACCATCTAACAATTCCATCTCTACTTCATGACTATAATAACTTATATGAATGATGGGTACCAAGAGGTATTGATCTCCAAATAACTATCATCCTTCATCATCCATGAGAAATAATGATCTGGAGAATCCCGATGCCATGAA
>JASDQU010736529.1:75004-95419 GCA_032191745.1 Picea mariana
TAAAACTTAACTTAAACTCAAACTTCTATTTAGAATTGCAAGCTAAATCTAGAATGGAAATTTTATAAACTAAAATAATCCTATTATTAACAATTCAAATTGCAAATTGAAATACTCATAAAAACAAAATTCAAATTCTACTTCTATCTCAACATACTACAGGAAAATTGATAAGAAAACTAAATAGAAAACTAGATAAGCAAACTGAGAATCAAAATCAAAGCTAGCAACTATTCATCCATTGAAACCTTGCCAAAGAAACTATGTACTCTGTATTAACTCAATACTTTGTTTTAACGTTTAACTATTCTATTTCAACCTGTACAAATTCAAACTAGCATTTAATCACATGAGAAAGTTAGTAGCTAAGCTTGCAATCTATTTACTAATTAATTATAAAGACACAACATATTAACAAATGTTGGCACAGGGTTAGACCCAGGGTTCAACTCCAAGAGTTCACCAACAAGCCCTAACTACTAGCTCTTTCGGCAACACCTACAAAGCAGATGTAGTCTCACTCGAAGCATTTATGAGGGGGTTGCAGGACAGAGATGTCTACAACCAAAGGGAATACCAAGTGGATCTAACACAAGAAAAACACAACATTCATATATCACTTATCAGTTAGGATCTACTTTGCACATCTACTTATCAGATCTAAAATGTAATTCAATTACAGTATATCAATGAAAGAGACAAAATACCAATCACACACAACACAAAATATACGTGGTTCACCCTCTCTCTAGGGCTATGTCCACAGAACTGTGCTTTGTAATATATTAAGAGGAATCATGTCGTTCTTGTCTGTGCTCTTAGCTAGTAGATCTTTTTTCTTCTCCTCTCTTTCTCCCCCCTCCCTACGCACCTAGCTGTAGGGTTGATCTCCGCACCCAGTTGCAGATCTTACAATAACAGAAGGCTCTCGTACTCATCACTTCTTTATCACACAACAATAATCACTCTTTACATCAATACAAATATACCCAATAATACCGTACCAACCCATCCAAGGTCCTTTAGACCCCTATTTATACATTACAATAGCTCACTGACATCCTTAGGCCAAAAACTAGGTGAAAAAAACCCTAGATACCAAAACCCTAGGTGTCTAAACCCTAGGTCAACTTGACCCGTATTTTCAGGGCTTCGCCAGCCTGTCTTTCCTTCCTTCTCACTTGGTGATCCAAAACATCCAATGGTGGATTTTTTTGCTTGTTGAGTTGTCCACGATCCTTCTTCCTTGCTTATCTATCATTCCCGATCTCCTCATCCAACGACTTACTTCATTTTTTCTGCTCTTTTGCTCACTTCGAACCAATAATAGTCACCTTGTCTTCCGCGAAGTTCACATTCTCCCTTTTCTTCCTTGATCTTCACGTACTTCCATAACCAAGGGCCAACAATCCTCCAACACTCACCTGTGACTCATCCCGAGGAACTTCAGATCTCAGCTTCCTGTTTTACTTCGATTTTAGACTGCACAGTGCAACCAGTACTTTCTTCTCGATGCCTCCTCTTTTTCCCTTGTGCAGACTGTCGTTTCTATGTCTGGTACCCATTTGCACTCAGTACCTAGACCCTTTTCTTCTTGCATTTACTGAGAACTGTAGGGAAATTGGTTGTCATAGTATAACTTCATTCGGCTCCCATTCACCAAACCTTCCTTCCATTCTCCATTCAATGTCTTCAATTGTGCAACTCCTCCCTCTGTAACATAAGTGATCCCGTATTTCCCTAGCCAATGCATTATGAAATTCCTATGATGTTTTATGAACTTGCTGTCATATACCAGTACTAGATCACCTTGTTTGAATGCCTTCTTCTTGATGTGCCTGTCATGATAGGCCTTCTCTCTTTCCTTCTGAACCTGCTGATGGAATCCCGTAATGAATTTATCTTCCTCTAGTTCAACAAGTTGTGCAAGGCTCTCTTGAACAATGCCTGGGTCATCCATTTTTGTAAAGGCAACAATTCTTAGGCTTGGTACCAAATATTCCATTGGAACAACAGCTTCAAGACCATATACCAACTTGAAAGGGGAATGCATTGTTAGTTTCTTGAAAGTAGTTCTATAGGCCCATAATACTGTTGGTACTCTTAAATCCCAATCATCCTTGTCCACACTACAAATATTCATGAGCGTTGTCTCCAAGACCTTGTTGAATGCTTTAACTGTCCCATTTGCTTGTGAATGGTATGGTGTGCTCTTCTGATGCTGGACTACAAATTCTTCAGTCAGGGCTTCAACTGTCTTATTGATGAAATGTGTTCCTTGATCACTCATAAGGATATTTGGGCATCCAAACATGGTTATGATGTCATCAAATATGAAGCATGCATCTGTAGTTGCACTACAGTCCTTAACTGCTCTTGCTTTGGCCCATATGTTCAAGTATTATGTTGCTGTAATTATGTACCTTTCTCCTGTATGCTTTCTTGGTGGGTTTATAGGTCCAACGAAGTCAATGGCCCATTTCTCAAATGCTTGTAGGGTTAGGCACAATGGAGACTGCGCGGATGGATTGTAGTGCCTGTTGCACTCCTTGGAACTCGTCCTTGATTCGATGGAACACCTCCTCCTTCTTAACTTCTTTCTTCTCTGCTATCTCCAGTGAAGAATCATTCAAAGTTGCTATGATGAAATCGAAGTCGTTGGAGGTGAGGATGGTCTGAATTTTGGTCATGGTTGCTTTCACTTTCTTCCAGGAGGAAGGTTTCGGCAGGGAAACCTTCCTTTTCTTCGAGGGATCCTCCTCATCTCTAGGCGGTGTAACCTAGCCTTTCTTCTGTTCGAATTATGCACCATCTATATCTCTAGCATCTCCTCCTTTCTCTGTTGATATGGAAGTGTTCTTCACGGATGCACTATCTAAATCATGGATCTCTTCGGTATTCTTTATCTTTCTAGGTCCAGCTGTATCCGGCGTAGTTTTTGGGCTGTCTAAATCGGATATCTCTGCAGGGTCTGCTGGAATGAGGAGGTCCATCGACCAGTCCTTGGTGATTTCTTCTAATTCATCCTCTATCATCTTGTATTAATATTAAATTTGTTTCTTTTGCTCGTCAGCGCGTGCTGTAATATATATGAAATGGCAATCTGCGCTGAATTTCATTAAAGGTCGAAACCTGTGGAGAGTATTCGACATGATGCAAGGCTCAGACTAGATAAATAACTTAAGCTGAATGTAATATGTGTGGAATACGACATTTGAATGTCATTGCTTGTTCATGTCACTGGAATACCATAGTGTACTGAACTTCATGGCCAAAGGTTCAAAGGGCTCGATGTCTAGGAAGGTCGCACCTTTCGGCATCTCCCATGTGATGAAAATGATCAGGATTAGAAGCCAACTGAAGTGGAACTCATATCCTTGATCTTGCACTTCCTTGCAATCTAGTTCCAACTAGTTCATGAGGTACTTCTCTCAATTCATTTGTAGGCCCTCTACGCACTTCCCTACGGGGTCGACTACAAAGCCAATGACTTGGGTGGGTCAGTTCTTGTAGACTATATTTCCCACGATCAATTAACAGGCTAGGCGCACTGTGTCGCTTTGGATAGAAGCTACCTTGTAGCCTCGTGTGCCTTTTTTGACATCGTCGTAGGCGTCTTTTATCCTTTGGGATAAAGCGTGATCCATGGTTTTTCCAGGATAGAAATCTTGTGGGTCAGGGTCTTGCATACTCATCCCTATGATCCGATTGATCAATGTCAGATCCACTATGATACGATGGTTTAACCACAAGTATCCTCCATGGTAACAGGACAACAACATATTGACGCATGCATTCACTTCTTGGCGTCTTCCAAAGTGAGTAATATTCATGGTGTTGAGTAGTGTGGACTTCGCGAGGTTATGGGTCCATGAATGAGCGACGATCTTTGAATTCTTTTCTTTTCTTCTGGCTAGGTACTTATGTGGGGCGAGCATGTTGTATAACTTCCTATCACCAAGGTTGAAGTCGCTAAACTTCAACGCTGCTATCTTTTCTTGATCTACGTGAACTACGCGTATCCCCTTCGGGAGGTACGCAGTGACCAATTCATACTCAAAGTCTTTGGGAACATTGTCTCGATTTATTGTGCCGCTCAGAGGTGGTAGGTAAGCAGGAAAAATACTTAGAATCATCTTGGCATTCGCGAGATCGTCTCTATGCTTAGTTTTCTTTTCGTCTATGGGTCGTAATGGTTTGTTTCGAGCAGTGGACGGAGAGGTTGATAGTCCTCTTGTCGATGATGCTTGTAGACTGGTAGACAATCCTCTCTTTGACATGACTCTTTTAGTCATCAAGTTGAAGAGTACTTCTATTACTGATTCTTCAATTGTGGTGAGCTCGTCGGACATACGTGCTCGGGATTAATAATATCGTGTTCACAATTAATTCAGATATTGCACTAGGATAAATAGCAAGAGGGCAATGATCATTGTATACAATACACTTGGAATGTGGGCTCAAATTCTTGGTTAGCAAAAGTGTTCTCTGTGCATGCAGGCGCGATGGGATAAATAGGCAACTCGACAATGGTTCTCTTGTAATGGGTATGGAGCCTCGTTAACTCTTGTTCTGTCCATTATGGAGTGGTCCAATGGTCTGGTGTCAAGTTATAAATGCTTTCTGACCCGTTCGGAGTGGCAGTCGAATGGATATATCAGTCCCAATGGCTATATTGCCTCGTCATGGTGAAGTACCATATGTCGTTGTTCTGATATCCCGACGAAGCTCCAATTCTGCAAATTTTCTGTCTGCGAAGTTCCCTCTGGAACCTTCTATAACTTTTCAAAATTAGCTCTCTTCTTATTTAGCTTTCTAGCCTTTTTCCCAGTGAGCTTCGTCTCAGTAGTCCTTTTTCCATTTTGATTCTTATCCTCTTTGGTCATAGTCACTTTGCGCTGTTGAGATTCTTTCCTAGGATTCAGGATTAACACCTCTTCTTTATCTGAGATAGGTACTTCAGTCTCTTGTGAGTCTTCTAATGTTCTTGCAGCTTTGACATCTGGGTTTCTAGTGTTAAATAGCTTCAATTTGTTCTCTTGTTATTCAATCATGTATGCGATCCTTCTAGTCATGAAATATTTTAACTCCTGTTTATTCTGCTCCAAGAATTCTTCTTCTTCATTTCGTCTGGCTTGATCTCTGTCAATCCAAGGTTTTCCTATTAACATGGTAAACTGAGCATTGTCTTCAACAAATTTAATAATCTCAAAATCTTCCTCCGTCGAAGTTCCATTGATAGTCATAGGTATTTGGGTGAGCCTTCCACATAGGTTTATCAGCTTTCCTCTGAATAACCTTATTCCTCCTAATGAAGGAATCATAGTAGGTCTTCCAATAGCTTTCCAAGTTCTCTCTATCATGATATTCACCCGTGTTTCCTCATCTAGAACACAGTCAATGTCGAAGTCTCATATTCTTTCTTTGATGCATTCCTTTTCTTTAAAGATCTCTGATGATCTAAAATGTCAGTGGTCATTCAAGGTTTCTTTCATTTGTAGCAATACCTTATCCGATTATTTATGGGGTTCTGCTATAGCTTTAGTTTCTGGATATACCTTAGGTTTTTCTTGTCTTACATTCATACTTTCAATCTTAGCAATCATTCTAGGGAAATCCAACACTTCATGGTTCATATCTTTACAACAAAGACAACTAGGTATTTTCCCAGGGCATGCCTTAGCAAGGTGTCCCATTTTTCTGCAGCTGTAACAGAGGGTTAATCCTCTCTTTCTTTTAAATGATCCCTAGCCTATTTTGTACTGCGCATTAGGATCATGGTAGCTAACCTGCAAAAAATTCTTTCTAGGATCCTGCATCCATTTGTTAGTCCAAACATTATTTCTATGCATAGGTATAACATATCTTTTACTATTCTTAACATATCTACTCATATCAAATCTTCTTTCATCTATTAATACCCTAGTTTTCAAACTAGGACAGACTCTATTAAACATACCTAGATCCATACTCTAGAAACACAAATTTCCACTTATCTTACTTCTACAGAGCATAAAGCTTCTAGATCTAAAACTTTTAACTATTCTTACCTTTATCAGAGCACAGAGCTTGCAGATCTTACCTCTTTTAATCAACATTCTCAATTTTACCTTTCTTAGAGCACAAAGATTTCAGATATTGCTTCTTTTCTTTAGATCCGACCCCTTTTCTTCAGATCGAGCTTCTTTCTTTTAGCACGGAGCTTTATAATTCAATTAGAATACTGCGCACTAGGGCACAGATCTACACATAGAGCTTTCACAATTTCAGGATGAATCTTTGCACAAAGCTTCTTCTTTCTCACTTCCCAACAATCACAGTTTTAGGTCTGGTATTGTGCACTTCAGTAGTAGATCTATGCACAAATCTTCTCTTTTCTTTACTTTAGTTCCCAGCAATCACGGTTTCATGTCCTGACAATGGAACCATTTGTTGGCACCAAGAGCGTACCAAAAATCCCTAACTACCATCACTTTCGGCAACACCTGTGAAGCAGATGCAGTCTCACCCGAAGCAGTTATGAGGGGGTTGCAGGACAAAGATGTATACAACCACAGGGAATATCAAGTGGATCTAACACAAGAACAACACACCATTCATATATCACTTATCAGCTAGGATCTACTTTGCACATCTTTATTATCAGATCTAAAACAATAATGCAATTACAGTATATCAGTGACATAGATAGAATACCAATCACACACAACACAAAATATACGTGGTTCACCCTCTCTCTAGGGAGATGTCCACAAAACTATGCTTTATAATATATTAAGAGGAAGCATACAGTTCTTGTATGTGCTCTTAGCTAGCATATCTTCTTTCTTCTCCTCTCTTTCTCCCCCCTCCCTACACACCCAGCTGTAGGGTTGATCTTTGCACCCAGCTGAAGATCTTACAATACCAGAAGGCTCTCGTAATCAACACTTATTTCTCATGCAACAATAATCACTCTTAACATCAATAAAAATATACCCAACAATACTGTACCAGCCCATCCCAGTTCCTTTAGACCCCTATTTATACATTACAATAGCTCAGCGACATCCTTAGGTTGAAACCTAGGTGTCCAAAACCCTAGATACAAAAACCCTAGGTGTCTAAACCCTAGGTCAACTTGACCTGTATTTTCAGGGCTTCGCCAGCCTGTCTTTCCTTCCTTCTCGCGCGCTACTCCAAAGCATCCAATGGTGGATTTTTCCACTTGCTGAGTTGTCCACGATCCTTCTTCCTTGTTTATCTGTCATCCCCGATCTCCTCGTCCAACGACTTAATTCGCTCCGTTTTTTCTTCTCTTTTGCTCACTTCGACCCAGTAACAGTCACTGTGCCTTCCACGAAGTTCACATTATCCCTTTTCTTCCTTGATCTTCGCATACTTCTATAACCAAGGGCCAACAACAACTATCCTTTACAAGCAACCTACAAAAAGGAGATTGAAACAATTAAATTATGAACAACAAATACACAACATGTAAAATGGTAAAAACACATAATATAACAGGAAAATGAAAGAAATGGAAATTGCACAACTCAAATACACAAGATAACTATCTAACTATTCATCCAGACCACTAGTGGGCCCCCCAACAGGTCGTGGCTACTTCTGAACAACAAATCACGAACTGAATCAACACGCTTCTGGCATTTAAATTAAAAACAAAGTTTTGCACAAGTCTGTGGAAATGTCTTGAATTACACAAAAAAACATATTCTAGCAATTCATGGAAAGTCTTAACAATCCTTTTCTATTTTTCTGACCACTAATGTGGTATTTATATAGTTACAATTCAAGAGTCGACCACTAGAAGTGTTGACCTCCTCTAAAAACAACAAATTTCATTAAATGCACTATAACTGCCTGTGCCTTCTAGAAACCAAACAAGCCACTCAACGCTTAGCATAACAACTCAATCCAAGATGTCAAGAGATCAGTGGATGGAGGCTATGAGGGTGAACAAAACCATTGTCGTCAATTCACCCAACGCAGGCCGTCCATATAACAACCGCCAACTTGCCCACGATTTTAGTTTTGGATGGAGTGTTAGACGCAGTGCCAGATGGAGTACCAGATGCAGTTCTAGATGGAGTACCAGACGCGTTGTTGGATGGAAAATCACCATGTTATTTTTCCCTATGACACACAGATCGCGCATTAGTTTCTTGTAATCATTAAATAAAGCTGAACTAAACTCAAAACCATCACAAAACGTCAGTTACATGTACCTGGCATAAGCTATGATGATTTGCTATGAAATCCTTCAAAACTTATTCAAAATTGTTATTAATACATACATAATATCGGTCAAAAGGGATTCAATCAACATCATTAAACAAAAAAATCATGAGCCCAATGCCTACCAATAGGAATTTGATAATATTTGACTTGGAAGATCACATTCCAAGACTCCCTCATCAATTATCTTTTCAGATACAAGTCATTGTGGAAAATAAGAATATTTGTCAAACAGTTGTTGATGAAGGAGATTCAACTTGTGTCATGTCCATCACTTGTTGGAAATCCATTGGCTCTCCTTTCCTTACCGAGTCACACAATATGTTAGAATATTTTAATGGTACAAGATTTAAACATTATGGTGTTCTTCTTGTGTTATCTATTGCATTAGAAGGGAAAGCAATTACTGTTGAGGTTGAGGTATTTGATGCACCTCTCGATTACAACCTTTTACTTGGACATAGTTGTATCGATGTTATGCATGCAGTTGTTTCCACTCATTTCCATGTGATACGTTTACCTCACCAAGGTAAATTTGTTACGGTAGATCAAATCACCTTTTTTAGTTCCAATTCATGCACTAGTAATGTCCCATTCATAGTTAAAACACCTTCTGGTTATGAGAATGTTGGTGTGGGTATTTTAAAGGATTCATTGTTAATGGGTACTTTCCCCATTCCACCACTTGATGTTCCTCCTCCTTTTGTTGCTTCTATTAACATGATTTCGAACAGTGTTGGTGAAACCCATGAGTCTTATGACCCTTGGATAGTAACTAGCTTGGATGAATGTCTTCATTATGGTGACCAAATTCCTTTAAGTCCGGTGAAATTGGCCTATCAAGCTATTCAATTGGCATGTCCTTCTCCTCATTCTCTCTTTGATAAATCTCCTGATCCATTTCACACAATATTTCCAACTGATGAAATGATCATGGAAATTATGTCTGTGGAAGACACACCATGGGATGATGGACATCATCATTCTATTATCTTCCTCGAACTTGAGAATATCAAGAGTTATCAATGGATTTTGAATCCGTCTACAATTATTATTATTCCCCCAATTTCTGAACCAACACACGATGTTTTGTATGAAGAGAACTTGGGAAATATTTCACCTACCATCCCTCTAGATATTTCGATTAAGCCTTGAATTGTGGAAAATGTTCATATAGGTGCCTCATGTTCTATTGATGAGATCCAAACTTACAAGTCCCTTTTCCAAGAATTCAGTGACGTTTTTGCATGGAGTTACGAAGAAATTCCTAGAATTGATCTGGATATTGTTGTACGTGAAATTAAGACATACCCTGACGTTAAACCCATTTGACAATGAATTTTCTCATTTTATCCACGAAAATATGCTACGATCAAAATTGAAGTTGAAAAAATTCTTAAAGTTGGTTTTGTCTACCCTATAGCATTGACTGATTGGGTGTCCAATGTTGTTCCGGTTACAAAGAAAAAAGGAACGATCCATGTTTGTGTTGATGATAGGGATATTAACAAGTCTTGTCCTAAAGATAATTATCCAACCCCTTTTGTTGACCAAATCATTGAAGATTGTTCCGTGAGTGAAATATTCTCTCTGATGGATGGGTTGTTCGACTATAATCAAATCAATATTTTACTCATTGATCAACATAAGAAAACTTTTATTTTCCTTTGGGCTACCTTTCCATACCATAAACTCCCTTTCTACCTCAAGAATGATGGTGTGACTTTTAAACACACTATGTCTTATGCCTTTCATGATATTACAAATATTGTACAACCTTACCTAGATGACTTACCGGCGGATTCCATGCATTGTCAAGATCACCTGGCATGCTTACGAGCCATTTTCCTACGATGTTGATATTACCGCATACGATTGAATCCACATAAATGCATTTTTTGTGTGGAGTCTGGATGACTTCTTATATTTATTGTTTCTATGCATGGGATTAGGGTGGATCCTTTCAAGGTTGAAGCTATTATCAATTTACCTCCGCCTTCTACCTTATGCCAACTCCAAAGTTTGCAAGAGAAGGCAAACTTTCTACGAAGATTCATTCCCAATTATGTCGAACTAACGAAAGGTTTCACTCAACTTCTTAAGAAGGGTCAAGATTTTGTATGGGATGACATTGCTAACAAAGTCTTTGAATCTTTGAAACTTGCATTAATACATACACCACTCTTATTTCCCCCTGATTATAGTGTAAATTATTTCTTATACTTGGCTGCTTTGGATTATACCATAGCCATGGTTCTATTACAAGAGGATGATTTGCATGATGAACAAGTTATTTACTATTTAAATCAAAGTCTTACAACCATTGAAACCAAATATATGCATGTGGATAAATTGTCCTTGGCGGCTGTTCAAGTTGTTAAATGTTTTCATCACTATATCTTATTGTGCAAAACCATGATTATTTCTGATTGCAACCCTATGCAACATATCTTTACATGACAATTGCTAGGGGGAAAGTACTCCAAGTGGATAGTGATTCTTCAGGAGTTTGATTTGAAATTTGAGTGAGCCAAGTCAAATAAATCTTTGGTATTTGTTGAGTTTATATTTGACCTTCCCTCCGCTGAGATAGAACTGTGGTAGAAGATTATTTTCCTGTTGAGTCTCTCTTTTTGATCAGTTCAGATGATATATAGTATGGAGACATTATTATTTATCTCCAAACCCAAAATTTTCATCCTGATCTTTCTCATGTAGATCATCGTCGTATTAGGTATCAAGGCCATCAATATATTAAACTTGGTGATACCCTTTACCATCATGGTATTGATTTCGTATTTCGACGATGCCTAACCTATGATGAAGCTGAGAAATCTTTAAATGGCTATCATTCTAGAGTATGTGGTTATCATATGTCTGGGTACGCCACTGCCCAAAAGATCCTCCAAGATAGTTATTTATGTCCTTTGTTGTTTAAGGATTGAATTATTGCAGTTCAGAAATTCCACTCTTGTCAAACGTATAACAATAAGATCCGATCACATCTTGCTCCTCTTTATTCTGTAGTTTTTGTTGGTCCATTTGATAAATGGGGAATTGAATTCATGACATGTAACCCTTACTCGTCCATGGGGAATGGATACATCATTGTAGTTGTGGATTATTTCACTAAATGGGCCGAGGAGATGCCGACATTTGATAACGCCGATAAAACTACAACATTGTTCGTATTCAATCATATCGTCACTAGGTTTGGTGTCCCTCAGGCCATCGTCACCGACCATGGAAGCCATTTTTGCAATATCATGATGTCTGAGCTTACCGATAAGTTGGGTTTACGACATGAAAAATCAACCCCTTATTATCCATAAGCCAATGGTCAAGTTGAAGCAATCAACAAAGTTTTAACCACTATGCTTTGACGGATGGTAGGGATTCACAAGTCAAGATGGAACACAATGTTTTTTTCAGCATTATGGGCCTATCAGGCATCCATTAAATATTCCACATGGTTCACGCATTTTCAGCTAGTGTATGGTATCGAAGCCATTTTTACAATTGAATGTGAAATCCCGTCTCTGAAACTAGTTGTTGAACTTCTCCCCAACACCACAGTCGAAGAAGAACGTCTCTTTTATTTAATGAAATTATATGATATTCATCATGATGTTGCATTAGTAATAGAAACCCAGAAGAAACACATCAAGGCTCAATACAACAAACATGTTAAACCTCGTGTTTTTTTTAGGGCGATTTGGTTCTTCTGTATGACCAAGATCATGATTTGTTGGGGGCTGGTAAATTTGAGCCCATGTGGCGTGGCCCTTATATCATTAAACGAGTGTTGTAGAAAGGGGCTTATGAGCTGGTTGATTATGATGGAATTCCTTTGGGTGAACCCAGAAATGGGCTTTACCTAAAGAAGTACTATGCTTAAAGTGTTTTTTCATAAGTTCTTTGTATTTTGTGTATCATACTCTAGTGTGATTTTTGTCATTTCTTGTTCTACCTTAAAGCTTCTTACCTTTCCTTGTGCTTGGTTTCCATATGTCGACGTTCTCCCTACCCTATATCAACTTTGCTGATGGTGCTAACCGCAATACTAAAAATCTAGTGTCTGCTGCGTGGGAAATCTATGCATCTACAGACGAGTTGATCAGTATACTTGGTATTTTCCTTTGTTGTGCAATCAATAATATTGTGGAATACAATGAGATTATTGAGTTACTAATTGATGCCATTTCATTTGGAATCCTTCATCTAGTTGTATGTCTCGATTCGTAACTAGTGGTGCTACAATTAAGCAACATTTATTCCATCTGAAGTCCTACACTATTACGGGTATACTTGAGAATTTGCCTCTTGGAAATAAATTTTGGTTACATTGAATATCAACACATTCCTAGATATCTAAACACATTAATAGATGCATTAGCTAATTATGTTTTAGATAGACATTTGCGTCATTTATAAATCCAAACTCAAGTGTAAAGACAAGTAAGCCGGTAGAAGTTTTGTATTATAACGTCAAAAGTTACAAAAGAGTGTGTGTCATGAGACCAAAATGTTGAAGCACATGGCTTCATATACATATGCATCATGGATGCTTCTCATGATAAAAAACCATTGCTCGTGCTACATGACGGAGTAGTCGACAAATTGATCAAAATCTGGACCAGGGGTCAAATTTTAGCTCAAAAATCAACGTTCTCAGAATTGCCTCAAAACGAACGAGAGCGTAGCCCTCATCGTTGCAAACCCAACTCAACTTGTTTCGTCTCAAACAGACATCGGGAGCGAGAGATATCACGATCTGTTCAAATCGTCAAACAGGTAAAAAAAGGGATGCTGACTGTGCAGTCCGTATAGTCCGTACGGATGCTGACGTGGCATGTTCATATGATGATGTGGCAGAGTTGAATTGGAAGGTGGTGTGGCATTCATTTATTGGAAGATTTTGGGCGAATCACATTGCGACACATGGCATTTATTGGTCAAATGGTGTGTTGCCACGTGGCCCAGTCATGGGCTACCACGTGGCACCATTTTTAGTTGGTTGGTTGTAAAGATTATATGGATTCCGTGGGGGTTGAACCCCGGACCTCCGTCCATAGTGGAGCACCTTCGCAGAGCATGGGCTACCAATAGCCTGCGTGTTGGTTCTTATTTCATATGTGTGTTTTAATGTATTTAAAGTTGAATATTGTATTAAACGACGGTGGGTCGGGCTGGGGCTTAGCCCTGACCCGTAGTTCTATTGTATTAAGATGCGACCACAACACGGAGTTTGGCGCAGGAGTATGGTATGTTCAGCCCCCAGTCACACTCTTTTTACATATGCCCTCCATTGTTTGCGCATGGGGTTTATGTATTAAAATCTCCAGTCACATAGTCCGTGACATGTGACCTTGTCACAGAGCGCACATTTTGGGTCTTAACTTGTGGTCTAAAATGGTTGAACGAACCACCACATGTCTCCTTTCTATTTGTCCTTGGAAACGGTTAGTCTTGTTGCTATTACACGAGGTCGTATGGAGGACCTTGTGACCGTGAGCTTGATGGTTAGGGGCTAGTGTGCCCTTAATTGTTCGACGGTTTGAACCATTTTTGCGGTTGTGTACATGTGCTGGGTTTAAACATGAATTTGGAGCATGTTCTTGGTTCAAGCACACAGAGGTGCGTTTTGGCGAACCAGAGCCAGCAAGCTTGAAGGAAGAGAATGGCAGGAGGCCTATCTATCTCATTTTTTAGCCGATTGAGGTGTCGTAAAAGCCCAACTAGGGGTTTTTGGACGTCCTGAATCCATTGGCATTATTATCAAGGGCATTTGAAGACTTCTTTTGCAGGTTTTTATCCATTGAAGTTTCAGCAAGCTCCAGGGAGCTTGAAGCCCTCATTGATTGAGGACATGTTTTGGTGAGCCTATGTTTGTTTTATGTGATTGAATAATCATTTTTGGCTAATTGTTATGCTCTAAACACATTGGGATAGGTTTCAGAGGCTTTTGAGGAATTTTATAGGTGTTTTTTCCATAGAGAAGCTCATGGAAGCTTAAGGCCACATGTAGAAGAGGTCATGCCCGGATGAGCCATGATCCGTTTTCAGAGTTTTATTAGTCATTTTTGGGGTTTTTATGTGGTACAATATGTTTTTCCACTGGTGTTGAGTAGTAGCTTGTAAAAGAACTTTTGACAAATTAATCCCAGAGAGCCAAGTCCATTGATGGAGGCTCAAGGAGATGTAGCCCGGAGAGGGGTGAACTCCTTTATCATCTTGTTCTTATTGTGAGTTTGATGGTTTATTTGCTACAAGTTGTGTTGCTGTGTATTTATTTAAAGTACATATTTAACCATCTAACAGAACATATCCTCACACATAAGCGATTAAAAGAAGAAGCATAAACTTGGCACATAATTCATCTTGCATATTTTAACACATGAAGCAAGGTCCTGTAAAGTTTATTTTAATGAAGTAGAGGGTGCTTGCATACCATAACAAGTCAGCCTTCTATTTTCAGATCAGGTGGTATCAGAGCATAGTTTGTTTTTCTTATGTATTTTCCATTGATAGCTTGAGATTTACCTGTTGGTATTGTGCAAGTTTTATGTTGAATTTTGATATCTTGCAAGGATGGAGGAAGCTTCAAGCATTGATAGTTCTTATATATCTTCAAAATCAAAGTTCTTTAACAAAGAGATGTTGAAAGAAATTCTAACCATGAGAGATTTGATGAAAGAGATGTGTGAAGATAAGGAGAGCATTTCCCTTGAAGAGCAGTTGAAGGCCATGAAGAAGGAGAAAGACCAGCTTCTTCAAAGGTTGCATGAGATGGAGATTCAACTCCATGAGGCAAAGGAAACCCTTACCAAGTACATGCATGGACATAAGGTATGCAATGTTAGTTTATCTTCTAATTCCTCACAGAATGAATGTTTTGGTGTTTTTGAAAATCACACAAGAGGAATAGGGTCCAAGTTATTGTTAAAAATGGGCTATGAAGGTAGAGGTTTGTGCAAGCATGCACAAGGCATTGTTGAGCCTATTGTTGTTGAAGAAAGACCCAGGTATTGTGGTCTTGGATATGAACAAAAAGATGGAGCATATTCCAAAGTCGAGGAGACAAGGGAAAAAGTTCCAAGGATAAATTTTGTTTCGAGTTCATCTCCTCGAGAAGGCTTTAAAGGTGAAAGTTCAAGAACTTTTGTTGAAAGTTCAACCCCTCCAACATGCAAGGCTTGTGTTCAAGATGAATGCAAATGTGTGAAAGGAAAGAGTTGTGACAGCGATGAGGACAAGAACATTGTTGTTGGTCTTCAAAGGAGAGCTTGTAACTCTTCAAATTCACCTCCTCAAAGAGGCGATAAAGGTGAATGTTCAAGGTATAATTCCGCCTATCATTCAATTGCTTTTGATTATGTTAAGCATGATAAATTTGTATGTAAAAATGGAAGAAAAAGTCCATGTACATATTGTGGTTTATATAACCATCATGTTTCAAAATGTTGGAAAAGAATGACCACTTTCAGGAAACTTTATAAGCAAAGACAACGTGAAAAGAGGATGCAAAAGATTTGCACTCATTGTCAGAAGAGGGGTCATCTCATTGACCAATGTTGGACATTGCATCCAACCACTCATCCACAATACAAGAAGCAGTTGGATAAAGAGATTGGCAAGAATGGAAGAGTAGATTCCATCATCGATGTGAGTCAAGATGATTCACAAGAGGACGATGTTCAGCAGAAAAAGTCACCATTGAGTTGGCTTGGTAAGAAATGGTTTGATTTCTTGAGCAAGTAAGGCTTTCATTTTCTGTTGTAAATGCACTTTTCAGCCTTATGTGTCCATTTCTGTTGAGAGTATGACAAGTTGCAGCAGTTTATCACAACTTGTATGATGCAAGTTGCATGTGAATGCAATTCATTTGAAGGCATTCTTTTTGTTTCTTAACTTCGCCAGGAGGATGTAAAAGATGGATATGATGTTCACTTGTTACAACCATTTATATTTTTCATATTCAAGTCTTATGTACCCACATGTTTTGGGTTTATGTACTTATGTTTTTACTGGAAGAAGAGTTGAAGAGTCATGCACATGCATTTGTTTTTGTATGTATAAGCAGTGAACCTGGTGATAGTTCATCATGAATGATTCATGATTGTAACATGATTGTGTATCATGTTTGTCGACTTGTCATTTTGGGAAGATTGAGATGTTTCAAATGAGTCTCAAATGGTGTCGANTTGAAGAACAAAAGATTTTGTTGGCATCATTTTTCAGTCTTGTATAATTTGTTTTCAAGATTGATGGTTTTCTTGGCTTGTGACAAGATGTCGCAGGAAAGTTTTTGTAGCCATTGGAGAGCGAATTGTGTTGACGCCAAAGAGTTTGCAATAGGGACTTGATTCTCAGTGGGAAGGTTGGCAGTCTTCCAAGCACAGAGAGAACAATGGGTCAGTAGCAGCCAGAGAACAGTGGTCGAGGGACATAGCCAGTTGCAGTGCAAGGCATGTCAAAGTATCTAGGTGATTGTCAAAAAGACTTTTCAAGTAGAATCAGTTCATAGAACTTGAAAGCAGATAGATAATCATAAGCTTTTGTGGGTCCAAAAGCCTTTCAGTGGGAAGGTGTGATCAAAATCTGTACCAGGGGTCAAATTTTAGCTCAAAAATCAACATTCTTGGAATTGCCTCAAAGTGAACGAGAGCATATCCCTCATCATTGCGAACCCAACGCAACTCATTTCATCTCAAACGGACATCGGGAGCGAGAGATATCACGATCTATTCGAACCGTCAAACAGGTAAAAAAAGGGACACTGACTATGTAGTCCGTACAGTTCGTACGGATGCTGACGTGGCATGTCTGTATGATGACGTGGAAGAGATGAATTGACAGGTGATGTGGCATTCATTTATTGGTAGATTTTGGGCGAATCACATTGTGACACGTGGAATTTATTGGTCAAATGGTGTGGTGCCACATGGCCCAATCATGGGCTACCACGTGGCACCGTTTTTAGTTGTTTGGTTGTAAAAATTATATGGAGTCTGTGGGGGTCAAACCCCAAACCTCCGTCCACAGTGGAGCGCCTTCGCAGAGCGTGGGCTACCAATAGCCCGCGCATTGGTTCTTATTTCATATGTGTGTTTTAATGTATTTAAAGTTGAATATTGTATTAAACGGTGGGGGGTCGGGCCGAGGCTTAGCCCCGACCCGCGGTTCTATTGTATTAACATGCGACCACAACACGGAGTTTGGCGTGAGAGTATGGTATGTTCAGCCCCCAGTCACACTCTTTTTACATATGCCCTCCGTTGTTTGCACACGGGGTTTATGTATTAAAACCTCTGGTCACATAGTCCATGACATGTGACCTTGTCACAAAGCGCGCATTTTGGATCTTAACTTGTGGTTTAAAATGGTTGAACGACCCGCCACATGTCTCCTTTCTATTTTTCCTTGGAAACGGTTAGCCCTGTTGCTATTGCACGAGGTCGTATGGAGGACCTTGTGACCATGAGCTTGACGGTTAGGGGTTGGCGTGCCCTTAACTATTCGACGGTTTGCACCATTTTTGTGGTTGTGCGCATGTGATGGGTTTAAACACAAATTTGGAGCGTGTTCTTGGTTCAAGCACACAAAGGTGCATTTTGGCGAACCAGAGCCAACAAGCTTGAAGGAAGAGAATGGAAGGAGGCCTATCTATCTCATTTTTTGGCCGATTGAGGTGTCGTAAAAGCCCAACTAGGGGTTTTTGGACGTCCTAAATCCATTGGAACTGTTATCAAGGCCATCTGAAGACTTCTTTTGTAGGTTTTTAGCCATTGATTTTTCAGCAAGCTTCAGGGAGCTTGAAGCCCTCATTGATTGAGGACATGTTTTGGTGAGCCTATGTTTGTTTTATGTGATTGCATAATCATTTTTGGATAATTGTTATGCTGCGAACACATTGGGGCAGGTTTCAGAGGCTTTTGAGGACTTCTACAGCTGTTTTTTCCATAGAGAAGCTCATGGAAGCTTAAGGCCACATGTAGAAGAGGTCATGCCCGGATGAGCCATGATCCATTTTCAGATTTTTATTAGTCATTTTTGGGGTTTTTATGTGTTCTGATCCCAATGGTACATTATGTTTTTCCATTGGAGTCGAGCAGCATCTTGAAAAAGAACTTTTGACAAATTAATCCCAAAGAGCCAAGTCCATTGATGGAGGCTCAAGGAGATGTAGCCCTGAGAGGGGTGAACTCCTTTATCATCTTGTTCTTATTGTGAGTTTGATGGTTTATTTGCTGCAAGTTGTGTTGCTGTGTATTTATTTAAAGTACATATTTAACCATCTAACATAACATATCCTCACACATAAGCATTTAAAAGAAGAAGCATAAACTTGGCACATAATTCATATTGCATATTTTAACACATGAAGCAAGGTCCTGTAAAGTTTATTTTAATGAAGTAGAGGGTGCTTGCATAGCATAACAAGTAAGCCTTCTATTTTCAGATCAAAAATGGATGTTGAAACCCCAAGTTATGGCATTGGTAGCGTTGAGGTAATTCATCCACAGTGATATCAGAGATATCCATAGTCAACCCTCGAGGTTGTGTTCAATCTCCTCAAGATCCTTAGCTTCTACCCCTTGACCTACCACTGGGCATATATCTCCATGTCTATAGATAGGAGATGATCCTGGACACCTAAAGGGCGCCACATCTACATTATTGAGAGCTCTTGATTATTCTCGGATACATAACATAAAAATTTCATAATTAAAATACCAAAAACAACATATAATGGAAAAAAATCCTTTTTAACTATCTCTCCCCACTGCAAAACCTCTGGTAGTTCCAAGTTGGGATCACCATGAAAATCTGTCCTGGCATATGCATAGTCCTCGATCATGACTAGTTGATCTCTCAACCACTGGAAGAAGACAAGACCATATGTAACGGTTGGCATTCCATCAAGTCTACCCACCTCTTCATCCAAGGATCCTCTGGAGTGGATACACCCCAATTCACATGCTATAGGCGCAAAAATGGAACCCTCTCTAGGAAGAAGGATACCAAAATCGATCCATATCCGAATTGTTTCAAACAATCGATCCTACACTTTGTCAATTGTTTATTCATATTTTTAAAAGGCCCTTGCACCAGTTGAAGACTCAAGGCTCCATGCACTCGATAGCATACAGGAAATGGCTCTGCAAAGACATATGTGGAGCATCACTCCCTGCCACATGAGTAAAAGTATAGAGAATGGTCGCCAATGATAAATCCTCAACATCTTTTATGGAAACCTTTCCACTATGTTTCTTTGTACCAATTGTGCAGTGATCTGCTACATAATAATCCATAGGTTCACCTTCCCCTCTACTTCATGATAGTGACACTCGAGACCCATGACAAGATAATCTAATCAAAAAATAGATGTCATCAATGTCTAGAGTGAGTATATGAACCCCAACATGAAAATATTGTTCGTTTATGTCCCACATTCAGACTAAGTGCTCCAATAAGACCAATTGGGCTCTCATTCCCTACACTTTGAAAAAATTAAGAAAGACGCACTCCCAGAGTGCCATAACGGTGGTGGGATCATTCCCAAAGATGTAATCTTCCTCTTCATGCTCTCTTTCCCTCCATTCGAGCATCATGACCGATGGAAAATCTGCCAAACAAAAATAAAAGATGAATTAGTTCATCAAAAATCCAACTTTGGGAGTTTTCCTAGCTCTCTCTCTCTTTTTAATTTTTGAGTTGCGGTCGTCACAAGGGAAAAAATTACCACAGTGCAGCATCATCACACCCCAATATTTGACTCCCTGCAATGATCCTATATCGTTGCAGTTCCCGATATGGGCAACCTACAACGATATGGAGGCACACTATCCCTTGAAATTTTTCCCATAAACTCAAAATTTAACAATTAAAACTAAAAAAAAATACCATAAAAAGAGAGAGGGGAGGAAGAGCACCTACCTTATGGAAACGGCTTGAGAAATTGTCCACAGAATGCTCCAGATTCGTCACTTGATGATCGGAGGAAAAATAGGGTTTTGGGCACTAGTTTGGTGAAAATACAAATGAAATGGTAAAATGAACTAGTTTTGACCTATTTAACTTATTTTTACCATTTTAATTTAAAATTAAATTATTTTTTGAATATTTTCACCTATGTCACAAACCTAATGAACTTTTCAAAGTTTCAATATTGCA
>JASDQU010736529.1:112791-136076 GCA_032191745.1 Picea mariana
ACTTTGCAACGGCCAAGTAAAATAACAAATATTTATTATAATTGGGTGGCAGAAGCAGGGGGTAGACGTGAGGGCAAGTTTTAATTCTTCGAAAGAGAATTCAGAAAATTTGTCCCAATGGAAAGGATTCCTTATTTAGTAGACACATGAAATCTTTTGTGACCTCGACATAGTTTGTGATGAAACATCGTAAAAAGTTCACTTTTCCCTGTAAACTCTGAAGTTGAAGGACTGTGCACGGGGTAGGAAATTGAACTATTGACTCAACCTTTAAAGGATCGACCATGATCCCTTTTGTCAAAACTATGAAGCCTAGCAGACGACCCAACATCATGTAAAAACTGCATTTGTTTGGATTCAAGCGAATCTAATAGTAGCGACATCGATCAAAGACAAGTCGGAGGTGTGTGGGATGATCAACTCTCTTACGATATCGTGATGCTAAATCATCGATATAAGCCTCAACTATGTGTTTGAGATAGTGGAAAGAAAAAGACATGGCCCGCTGAAAAGTGGCTCTAACTTTCTTCAAGCCTAAAGGCATCTTCCGATAAAAAAATGTACCCCATGGACAGATAAAAGTTGTTTTATGTTTGTCCTCGGGTTTGATTTGTATCTGATTGTATCTCGAGAAACCATCCATGAAATAAAATACCTCGCAGCCTGTGCATTCATCTACAATCTGGTCAATAAATGGGGTGGGGAAATTATCCTTTGGACAAGCCTTGTTCAAATCACGAAAGTCCGTACATACGCTAATCGTACCCTTCTTTTTGTTGACTGGAACAGAATTTGACACCCATTGATTCAATTGGATGGGGTAGATGAAACCAACTTTGAGTAGTTTCTCTACTTTAGCCTTAATATTTGTTTCTTTCCAAGGATTAACCAGAAGAAGCTTTGTCGGACCATCTTTGCATCAGGGTAAGTCATAATTTCATGTTCGACGATTCTTGGATCAATGCCTGTCATCTCCATATCAGACCAGGAAAAAACGTCGCAGAATTATTTAAATAAATCTGTATAGATCTGAATCTCCTCAGGGTAACAGTCTTCTCTGACGAAGACATTCTCCATGACACCAGGGGTTCTGTAGATATCAATAGGTATCATTTTAGCGATGGTTTCCACATTAACCTTGGAATAAAGTGCATGCGTAGCTAGTGGATTGATAGGACGAGATCTATCTCCAGTCATAGTTAACACAAATTCTCCAGCCTCTATTATTCCTAGCTCTGGGAGGAAATATGATCTGTGATGGAGATCATCCTAGGGTCTTTCTGGACTAGTCAATGCCTATAAAATCACCTCATTAGAGGAGAATACCAAGTCTAAGGAATCGGTAGTGGAAAGGGAACCTTGAGCCCAGGCAGGGTTGAGAACTGGATCTAACTCCTGTGCGAAGTTGGATCGGGGTTAGAGAAATCTTGCTGGACTATAGAGTATGCAAATTCTGTAGTAGACAAGGTCATAGACATGCCATGGTGGCCTATCCCTGCCATCATGGTTGATGGGGAAGGAATAATCCATGAATCATTAAAGTAAGTCATGCAGAACGACGACAATGAAAATATTTTAGCCTTTGGTTCGTCGGGGACAACCGATATCTTTTTGACATCACTAGAAGGATGTGGGTAATTGAAAGTACCCATGAGAGGTGGGCACAAACCAACCCCCACGTTGATCATGTCGGGCTATGGGTTATCCAACATCGGGACCATGGATGCCCCCGATGAAGGGTCAGGTCTGGAGAAGGAGAATTGATCAATGGTCACAATTAGACCCTCATGTGGAAACAAAAAGACCCAAAAAACTATTGCAACCACTACATGCATGGAATATTTCCAACTTCTTCCTAACAGGAGGTTGTAGTTGAGAGGCGCATCGACCACTTCAACTTCTACGCACATGGTCTTTCCTCCTAACTGCATGAGGAAAGAAGGAATGATTCCATGTTGTCTGAAAGAATGATCGTCGAAAGCTATAATAAGAGTAGGTGAAGGAGAAAAAATGGGTTAGCCAATGGCCTTTCAACATGCCAATGACATCACGCATGTCGAGTAGCCCTCATCAACCAGCATACGAAAAACATTCCGGGTAGAAGATTTCGTGGGGTGAGCCACTACTATTTGAAATGTGACTTGGTATGGGAGACGAGGCTTCAAGTCAGTTGTATCAAGCGTGATAGTTCCTAGATTACATGTCTTAGTGGATCCTAAGGCGAATAGCAAAGCCTTTCTCTGCGAAGGGAAGCTCTGGAGGACCTCAAAAGAAGACATCGCGCAAGGGATTTGTGACAAATCCTCCACCATAGAGTAATTATAGGCGGCCCTCACATTTGGATTATGTGAATCCTTCTTGAACACCCCTTTCAAGATGCGTTTCATTGTTTCACCCATAGTTCTCTCAATTTGGAGAGGAATAGATAGTTTTTCGCCTTCTTTACCCTTTTCGGGAGTACTTGGCATTCTGTAATCATGTGACTTAATAGCTATGTGAGCTTCACCTTTCAACATATAGATATTCAAGGTCAAGGTATTACTAGATGACGAAGGGGGTCCTTGACTTCCCCCATCCACATTCATAGAGGCTTGAGTTAAATGTTTCCCATCAGGAAATGGGTTCGTTAACACTGCAGGCTGCTGTTGTGCCAATAAATTTTGGGCCTCCGTGGGTTGAGGGAACAGGTGAGTTGGGTGGTCTTCCATGCAAAGGTTTCACAGATACTTCGACTTATTTCTCTCTCTGTTACCCCCGCCATCATTATTGGTTGATTTCTTATCCCCCTTACCCTTCTTTCGCTGTTTTTTCTTCCCTTCAGCCTGCTAGTTATCCTTTGGGTTTGTCGATTACACATTGTGTACATCCGACGTCTAAGCAGGGGGAGAAACCAAACTAGGAGTTGGGATGTCCACTGTATGATGTATCGACAATTGTTGCAATTGGTTTGACAGTGGATCAGTGGGCTTTGCTTATGCTGAACCAACAATGCCTTCAACATGTGGTCCAGACTTGTGTCTGGTCTTATCAAGAATAGACCGTGGCGCATCTAGGAAAACTTCATAAAGCAAACCCGAGTGAGATTAAATAATTTCTATCTATTGATCTCTCATTATCGGTTCTTCCTCCGAAAAGACCCTCGACGTTCCTACGTCCTTGGATAGTTGGGGTACCAAAGAATTAAGGAACCATTCCATCAAGAATGTTGGTGGAACTCGTACTTTAATCAAACTCTTATGGCACCGCCATTCTTGGATGTGATCAAAGATATGGTCATCTTTTGTTTGCTCAAAGTTGGCCAACAGTTCTATGTTGGCATTGTATCTCACAAGTAATTGAAAATCGTTTAAGAAAACCATTGTCAATTCGCAAAAAGTAGAGTATCTTGAGCGGTCGAGCTCGATGTACCATTTCGTGACACTCTCGATAAGAGTGCATTGAAACATGTGCAACTGGACTGATTCATCCCTCAAATAATTAGGTGAGCACCATAGGTGAAATGTGGTCACATGATCGCCTGGATATTCGTTAGGCTTACCTTCGAACTTTGGAATGTCTGAGGGAAACTTGGTCAACATAATAGGCCAACATGGATTGTGACAGATTGGGTCATTCAATAATATTGACAAGTCTGGAAAATGCAAAGTTTCCAGAAATGATAGCTTATGTTTTTGAGTATGTACAGGAGGATAGGAGCTTGGGATTTGGCTGGCACCAGGTTGCCAAGAAAAGTTAGGTTGTTGGCCTAGGTTCTGGTAAAACCCATGGCCTAGGATAGAATTTGGATGCTGCACTAGTTGAGATGTCATCGGTTGACTCTCATAATAGGACGTTGAAGGTTCAGAAGGGATTGCTCCCGACGTTGTGTTCCAAAGGTTCTGGAAAGGGTTGCCCCTTGCCGATCCTATGGGCATAGGTACTGAGCCTTGCTCGGGGTTCCATTGACCATGGAAGGGGTTGACCTCAGTCGACATCCCTAACGAGGGAACTAATCCCTACCATGAATTTCAAGGTCCTTGAGAAGTGTGTGCCCCCTGTGAAGGAATAGTACCCTAAGCAGGATGTTGTGATCCAAAACTAGGGTTTCCCCCGGCCGAGACGACAACTGATGAGAATGTTTTGTTACCAAACGCACCTAACAAAGAGAACGAAAAAGAAGCTACCAGTGTGGTACTAGAAGAAGGTCCTTGACTACCTGCTTCAGACAGGTTGTAGTTCATGGTCGGCTAGACAGGTTGCTGAGGAGCATCACCAGAGGGAGACAACAAAGGTATATGACCCCCACCGTAAGGGAAAGAATTATAAGGGGTTGAGGTGCCCCCCATGGACCCTTGCAAAGGAGTGTTTGAGCTCCCTTCTCCCAAACCCAAAGTCTGTAGGGTGGAGTAAGAAAGGACTGAGTTCGTGTCAAAGTTGGGCATCTTGTATGAAAATGGAGGGCTCGTCGCACTCTGCATAAACGGTACAGTGATCGCCACCATGGACGGAATCGGACCACTACCCAAGGTAGAGGCGGTCGAGACCATAGTGACTCGGACCTGTGAAGGTGATTTAGGAGGAAGAAGGCCTCCAGTTGTGGTAGTTGTAGAGGGAGTATGAGGACTCCCTGACGAGGTAGAAACATTTTCTTCCATTGTTGCTTGCAGAATTATCTAATGCTCGTGATGCGTTACCCTTGGAGGGGCAATTTGTATCCGAAGTGGTGCCAAAAAGTCGATGATCGAAGAAGTATATGGACCAAGAGCTTCTGCTCCAAGGTAAAAAATAGTCATTCCCTCTAGAAAAAAAAATTCTCCTCTCGGAGATGGCTCAGGTACAGTTTCCTGTGGCCCGATCTTCTCAAATGACCCTTCCTGGTCAAGTCTTCACCTTTGTGGTGGCGGTGGTGGCTCCAAGTTAACCGACGGTAGGACCAAAATCCTTCACGACTGGTGGAGCTCTTGATCTTCCACTGTATGAGAATATCAAGGACACACTAAGGCTTTCCAATGTTGAAGACCAAAACACACACTAGAAAACGTTCCTATGAGATGTAACAAGCAAACCACTATTACTAGTTGGAAGAACAGTTACAACAACCAACACTAGAGCAGCTTGTCGGTGCAAGTGAAACTCGAACCCGGAAGCACCCTCCAGGTATACTCTACAAAGCATGGCCCGATGTCTGCCCTAGGTACCGTGGTATACCCCAATAGTCACTTGTGTAAGTCCATAAAATTGAAGGCAACTAGGTTTCCAGCTCGTGAACAACTACCAGGCGGGTACAGTCGATAGTCGGGTGGACCACAATGATCAGGGTATCAAGCCTGAAACCTATCAAGGGTATCAAAATCAAGTGTTTTGGAAGATGAATTAGGAAACCAAATGGATTCGAGACCCACGAAGGTCCGTGACAAATGAGATCAACATAATCCCAAGATAAGTCCTCTATATGTATTCCCCCTCTACAATTGGTCCAACTTTGGAGGGGTAATCTTCTCTACCTTTCCACACACGACCTCGTGTTTAACCCCTGTGTTAGAGGGGGGTCCCGGATAATTTCCACATTACTGGACTTTTCACTCCCTAAAACAGACTCCTACGTTTGTTTTATAGCCTTGAAGAGTTTTCTCTCCAACCTAAATCAAGGCTCTAGCCTAATCTAGTTGATGGACCCTACAAACATGAAAGTTTGATTAATTTTAATTAAGCGTTAATTTTAAGTGGTTTATCTTAAGTCAAAGGAACGGAAATGAAACTGATGGTGTTTGTAAAGAGACGAAAGAGAAGAAAAAATGCTGGAAACAAAATTACTTCTTCAACAAACAAACATTTGCAAATTGAAAACTCTTTAACCAACTTTTCTAACTAACTTTTCTTTCTAAGATATTTTAAAAGAAAAAACTCAAAACTAAATTTTGCTCGACTACGAGCTACTTAATGTCCTAAGTATTCAGTAAAGAACTTAATAAATCATTCTTATTCCTGAAAAGTAAGTACAACTAACCTAACTTCTTAACCAAACAAGAAACTGAAATCTTTATTTTATTTTATTTTAAAATTCTTCAAAATAAGAAACTTGAAAATGAATTCTTTTTCTTTTCTTCCAAAGAAAGAAAAAGGGAAAAGTGAAGACAAGACGAGACGAAAAACTAACTTCTAGTATACTACGACTCCCAGAGAGTTACTGACAATACTAAACAAGCTAATCATAAAAAACTCACAAAACTTGTCTCAAACCCTAATCAAGAAAACACAAGAAATCTTGATAAAGAAAAATCTAACTGCTATCAAACCTAGACCAAAGACTGCAAAAAAAAAAACAGAGATTGGGGCTAAATCAAGAAAACCCCTAAGAAATATGGCTTCATTCAGAGAAGAGGATGAATGCCTCTTATTTAAAAAACATTTTCCTGACACGGGCATGCAACTGATACTTTAGCAACCTGTGTATGTACATGGGTTGTCCAAAGATAGGGTGCATATGTACGCATGAAGACCCACTGCAGGTTGCGTACACCTTCGTGACTTCTCTAAAAAGAAAACTAGCAGTCAAGAAAACTAGGCAGGGAGTACTAGTATGGAAGACCAGAATCCATTAAACACACAAAAACTTACAAAAACTCAAGAAATAGTAAATAAACCAATTAAAGGAACCCAAAAACAAAAATCCCCTAAAAACCATAGAGGCTCCCCAGTATGGTCGCCAATTCTTCTATAGTGGGAAAACCCCCCTACGGACTACACTAGGGTTCTAAAGTGTAGGTAGAGATAACTGTCTAAAGTCTCCTACTTTTAACAACTATCTCGACAATACCCCACATTCATGCATAAAGTACAAAGTATAGGGATCCGGTAGTCTTACCTTAAACTTCGCGTCTAATGTCGATCCCAATGCATTCAGTCGCTTCTCAACTGCAAATCTCCTCCCAAGGCTGACCTGCATTCACCAAAAGACAAACACGAAACTATGAATATGTATTCTATATATGAATTAGTGGGTTAGATGTCATAACAAAATATAAATCAAATATCAAGATTGAACACATCATGTGGTGGGATGAAAAAAGTACTTCTTTATATTAATCTCACAAAGTCACTTACAAAATGAGATCGATGACTGCTTCTCGAACCTGGTCCTAGGCTTCTCTTCACCAAGCTCCAACTGCTTCCACGTATCTTCTCCTCTTCAATTCTCTCTAGGAAATGGATTAGGCTAGTAATGGAGGAAAAAGGCTAGAATAGGGAATTCTGGCTCAAAACTCAAAAATGTGGCTGCAAATTCTTGGGGTAACGGTGGATTATGAAATGGGCATATTTTCACTGTTTTCATGCCTCTTTTAGGAATGGGACCCCAACGCCTTCTTTTATATGCCAAAAATATAGTTATTCGGTTGGTTGACGGGATATGGGCAGTCAATTGGTTAGGAAACTACCCAAAAGCCCGTATTCCCTTGCAACTTTTTTATTTTTTGCAACTTTTGTGGGTATACGCGGGCTGTAATAGTGCAGCTAGTGTACGTACGTGAGCTGTAGTGGTGCAACAAGTGTACATACATGGGAAGTAATGGTGCAGAACACATACTTATTCAAAAAAAGTGTTTTTTAACAAGAGATTTTAGTGATAGCTTGGAAAAAATGGCAAGTAAGATGGTATGTTGCCATATATGCATGTATGGTGCAATTTATGGTTATAAAAATCTTTACTCGAGATTGAATTCCTCGGTAAGACTTATATAATGTCTTGGTTGTTGATGACAAATTCCAAGGATCAATCCATTGATAGTGAATCTTCAATCTTGTAGGTTTCTTCAGTGTTGAACATCTGTCTGAAGAATGGTTATGCTTTCCATAATGCTGGCAAGGATTGAGATAGAAAAAATGATTCTCCTTGTGACCAACTCAATTACAATGTTGGCACTTATCATTCTGATGTTGAAATTGAACATGTGAAGTTGAAGATTCTTGAAGGAATTCAACACTATGGAACTTGATTGGTCTAGATTAATCGAGAATATGAAAGGTAACTTCCTTGTCACATCCAAATCTTGTTCTATTCTTGTTGTAAATGATTTCTTCCTAAGGTCTGATGATGTGATTGGAAAGAATATTATGAGTCTGATTATGTTGAACTTGAACAAATTCATCTTCATTGGAATTTGCTTCTGATGTTGGATCACTAAGGTTCTTCTTCACTGACTGTTGATCATCATTATCATCATCATCATAGAGAAGGTTGTTCTGAACAAAAATTATTTCAAAAAACTTCACTGGCTCTTGACTTTGGAGTTCTATCAACTTATCATTCAATAGATGGGATTGTTCTTGAAGAAGTATAACTTTAGATTGCATCACTTGCAAACAAGTTAGCATTGGTTGAAGATTTTCTTTGTTCAATATCACTGTGTTGTCTTCAGTGGTGTTTATTAGAGTGTTCAGTAACTCTAATAATTCTATATTTCTCTCCATTTGAACACGCTCTCTTAAAATTTTCTTGCTTTCTTCCAAGAATTTGAGGATGTCGGTTACCACCGAAAATGCATCCAAACTTGTGATGTTTGCAATGATTTTAGTTTCAACACTCAACCCTATCAAAATTTCGACTCAAAATTATAATGAATCTTGTGTGTCAGGCTCAACTAAGAATGCACCTTATGACAAATTCAATTCAGCTCAACTTGATTATACTTACAAATACACTATTTCAAGTACTAAATGATATGCAAATTTAGATGCTTAACAATGCTTCATTTAATTGATTTTCCCTTTCAATGATTGATGTAGAATCAATGTTAAATGTTGATGTTGATGTTGACAATTAAAAATATTGAATGTTATTCGCGGCTACTTGATTGCAGGTTCCTTGATTGCATTCATTCTGTGCTTGAATTTTCTTAACTTGTTGTGTACTCTCTATGCATATGGTCGTATGTAAGTGTAGCTATGTCAAAACTAAACATAAAATATTACATAAAACAACTATGGAAAAATTCATGGAAGAATTCACCATCGCACACAATGCAAGGTGTTCCTAATATCCCCTTATTCAATTTCGGGGGGATCTAGGAAAAAAAAATTTATTTTATTAAGATGTCTTCTTGTCACATCGCCCAAATAAAATTAGCTCTTAAAACTTAAGAGAGATTCTCTTTTTGATGAGAGATCAAACTTACTTTTGAAGTGACAAGAAAAATCTTATAGACCTTTTCAAAAGGTTGCACCAAACTCTCATTTCTTTAAATTGTTTTACATCTCAAAATTGTTCAAAATTTGTACTTCTTCACCCTTTTCTACTTCATTGATATACTATGGCCCACATGAATAAAAACAAAACATGTCCTTCTCATCAAATAGAAAATAGAAGAAATAGAAAATGTCAAGATCGGAAATCAGAGAATGGTGCTGAAATCAGGCAAATCGTTGAAGTCGATGAGGAGGCCAGGCCATGTCAATTGTTGGAAATTGAATCGTTGTTGAGACAACTAGAAACAAATTGTTGGACTCGTGGGATTATTTACATGGTACAGGTGGTGGTAGATATATTTTCAGTGGTACATGTAAAGCCCATCAAGAGAAAATCATTGCACTTCTTTGATCATTCAGATCGGATTCAATGATATTAAATCAACAGTTCAATGCAACATGCATCTTTTAGAGAAACCACACGTGTTAAAAATTAAAAGATCCAAGGTCAAAATAGTCGATGATAATGCCTACAACACTCATTTACCAAACCAAAACGTTCTCGTGGCTATTGAAATTCAGTATTTGATCTGCGGTCAATCACATTGTATTGTTCTAGAATAGTGAGAACCATGTATCAGAGAGATCCATGTAGGAGAGAAATCCACGTATTAATTGCACATTTTGAGAAGATTGTTGAACAACAAGCAACTCTTCTCACTTCTATTGCGCGATATTGATTCTACTGACTGTCATTGGAGCGAATCTGAGCTTAGTAATTTGTGGATTGTTCGGCATGAGAATATTTTTGAATCAATTACCAAATGACTGTTGGATTTTCAAATCTTCATCCTGGTCCAATCTCAGAAAACCTGTGCAGAAATTGGGACTCTAGCAAACCAACTTGACCTTTGGCATCTTCCCAAGAATTATTCGACTTATTCGGTGTTTATTCTAGAGGAAGATATCCATAAGAGAAATGTTAGCATGTTCAAACGGAGCAAGGGAAAGATGAAGAAATTAGATATCGATAGAGATAGAGATATATTGAAATTAGGTTTACCGATCTCCCAACCTCTCATGGATTTGGTAAAAGAGGTCACAGTAGCAGCAACAAAATTATTTTCGGTGAATTATCGTGGATCACTAAGTGAATAGCTTCAAATATGTGTAGCCAATTGAATACTCAGATCCTATGGATGATGCATTTTTTTATGGAGAAATTTGGTTGAGAAATGAATTTTCAAAGATAAAATCTACAATTTTGAAGCATTTAGCAACTGGAATGATTGCCTGCCTTTCAAAATCACACCATTTCTTTCTAGCTAAAAAAAATCTCACATATTTCTATCACTTGAATAAATACAAAACATTTTGATGGATAGATTTATGATCTTCCATGCGATCTCTTTCCAAATAACTTAAAAAAAATGAAAATACCTTTGGTCAAAGAGTGGTACGAAAAATCCCCATGAACAAAATAGTAGTGTATCATTTGATCAAGGCATGGATCGTGACTCTTCTTGCAGATAGCAGCACAACATTCTATTTGATACAGAACTTTAAACAACCAGACCATATTTGATTTCCCCCAAATCTATTTCCCGGATATGTAGCTTGTGTGCCAATTTGCACTTATTTTGCTACATGATGTTGTTGCACCTCACCTCCCATGGAAAAATACCATGGAACTCATGGCTAACAGGCCCTTAAGAACAAAATATATGATACCAATTGAAGAAATTGAGCATAAGAATATTAGGACAAGAAAACTGGCAGAAAAGGCCTCAAGCCATAATTCTGAACATTGTATTCACCTTAATGATACAAATATATAATACAATAATGAAACCACCTCAATTGTTCTCACATCGACACCTCATCAGGATATAGGGTAGGGGAAGACAATATAGGAATCTAGAAACACACTTAGGATAACAACCATGTCCTAGTATGTAAAATATACAAAGGTGGTATACTAAGACTTAATGATTATATATGAGAAAGAGGCTAACACAACTAGGTTAAACACATACCCACTTGTAGATCTCTTACGATCCAAATTTCCAGCCAATTCTGCATCCACAAAGCCATGTATATCCAATACTCTGTCAAATCCCGGTCTTCCTTGGCAAGACAATCCATAGCTAGTGGTGCCACAGAAATACCCGAAAACCCTTTTTATTGTTGTCCAATGCTCCTTCTCTGGTTTTGACATATTCCTGCTCAAAACTCCCACTACATGTGCAATGTCTTGTCTAGTATAGACCATCTCATACATCAAACTTCCAACTGCACTCGCCTATGGAACATGAGACATGTCCTCCTCCTCTTCATGTGTCTTGGGACACTGATCAACATATAACTTTACACCAACATGAATAGGAACCTTGACCAGTTTACATTCCTCCATATTAAACCTTTGTAATATTGTCTCAACATATTTTCTCTGATTTAACCAGAGTTTACTCTTTTTCCGATCTCTTTTAATTTTCATGCCCAAAATGAAATTTGAAGAACCGAGATCCTTCATGTCAAATTTAGAGGACAACTGAGTTTTAACATCCTAGATAATCTTCTTGTTGTTTCCTATTAGCAACATGTCATCCACATACAAGTTCAAATAAGTCAAATGATCACCAATTAATTTAAAATACACATAGTGATCCTCTTTTCTTCTTGTGAAGCAAAGTCCCAAAATATAAGTATCAAGTTTTTGATACCACATCCTTGGTGATTGTTTTAAACTATACAGGGACTTTTTCAAATTGCATACCAGCTCCTTCTTTCCCTTCACATCATAACTTCTAGTTGCTTCATATAGATTTCTTCTTCCAGATCCCCATGTAGGAATTTTTTCTTCACATCCATATGTTCTACTTCAAAATCAAATGCAACAACAACAGATAACATAAATCTTATAGAGGTTAACTTGGCAACATGAGAAAAAATATCACCAAAATCAATTCCCTCAACCTGGGAATAACCCTTTGCTACTAACCAAGCTTTGTTTTTCTCCACTTTTCCTTCTGCATTCAACTTCTTTTTAAATACCCATTTTCTCCCAATGGGATTTCTTCCAGTCGGCAACTCCACTAGATCCCAAGCCTCTTTCTTATCCAAGGCTTTCATTTCTTCATCCATGGTCTTTTCCAGATATTTCCATCGTCTGAATCCACTGCCTCCCTGACAGTTCTAGGATCATCATCAGTAATAGACAAAGAAAAATTTGCATGGAAATTAGATGGAGTATACCTTTCCGATATCCTTCTATATCGTACCAATATCCTCAATACTAGAGTACAAGGATCTTCTTCTTCTGATTCATGTTCTTCTATAGAGTTTGATTCATCGTCCTTTAAATCAAACTCTATTTTGTCTGGTTCTTCCTTACTTTGTGGGACTTCATGTTTAACAACATCATTCATTTCTCTAAATACCACATCTCAGATATACACTACCTTCTTAGTTTCTGGGTTCCAAATATTATAACCTTTGAGACCATCTTTATATCCAATAAAGATAAAAGTTTTTCAACCTTCTTATCTATCTTACTCCTATTTTCCTTTGGAAGATGAACATATGCATCATAGGAAAATACCTTGATATGTGTGAGAGAAGGTTTCTTACCAATCTATACCTCTTGTGGAGTCTTGTCATACAATGCTGATGAGGGTGATATGTTGACCAGGTAACATGAAGTACCCACTACCTCTGCCAAAAATTCTTTCCCTAACCTGGCAACACTAAGCATGCACCTTGATTTTTCCATCAGTGTCATGTTCATCCTTTCTGCAACTCCATTCTATTGAGGTGTATATGGAGTAGTATTTTTCCTTTCTATACCGCACTTCTTACAAAATTATTCAAATTCATTCACGTGGAACTCTCCGCCATTATATGTCCTCATCACCTTAATTATTTTCTCTGTTTGATTCTCAACAAGAGCCTTAAACTCTTTAAACCTTTCAAAGACTTCATATTTCTTTGTGAGGAAATATATCCAAGTATTCCTACAGAATTCATATATAAATGAGACATAGTACATATATCTTCCCAATGATGGGACCAACACAGGTCCAAAAACAACATTGTAAACTACCTGTAAAATTTCGTATGCCCTCATTGCACCAGAAGGGAACCTTACCAGATTCTGCTTCCCATATACACAATTTTCATAGAATTCAAAATACAGAGAGCAGTTAGACATAATTTTAACCATACCTTTACCGTGTAGTAGTCAAAGACCCTTCTCTCTGATATGCCCCAGTCTTTGATGCCACAACATAGTCTTTTTTCCAGAGACTGTAGGATTTATTTCTTATTCAACTCCAATATCAGATAAAATGGAACTATTACACCCATCACTAATAGTTCTTCCTTCCATCTTATAAAGAGCTCCAACCCAAACTCCCTTCATCAACACCATTTCTCCTCGAACCATCCTATAGGTTTCCTTTTCAAATATTGTTTTTACGCCTGCATCGTCCATTTTGGTTACCTCCATCATACCTTTCATATTCACAAAACCACTCTCTATGGGGAGTCATCTGAAAGGATGCACCTGAGTCAACCAACCATGCCTCATGACCTACGTGTGTGCTTCAAGAAGCCAAGTACACATCCCCTCCTTCTTCCCTTGAGGTCTTTTCTAATTTCTTGTTGAAGTTAGGGAGATTAGTTTGTGTCAGCACTTACCAATTTGTTCGATAAAAAAGTTGGTGACCATACTGTGGAACATCCTCTTTTCATATTTCCTTCCTTTTTTTCTTTTGGCTTGCCTTATTTTGGTTGATTTTTCATTCTCCTAATCATTGGGTAATCCATGTTGACTCCCTGGTCTTGAAATTTCATTAGGAAACCATGTCCTCTGTTAATTTTTCCTTCACTTTCACTCATCATCGCACTCTGTTGTGAAAACCAGGGTGACAACATTGCAGTGTGTATTTCTCACTGCCTGTGACGATCCTTGATCGTCACACTATGGCCTTCTACATACTGCGATGATTCCTGAAGAATTTGTTTGGAGTGACAGTCAATTTTTCCTCTTTGCCCAGATTTTTTATCATTTCTTGTGATGAATTTTTGGTCCTGTTAGGTGATTATTCACAGCTTGGTTTGCATATTTTAGCTGAACTTGATCTTTTTTCAAGTGTTGAGAGTCTTTTTCATAAGCTTCATAGTTTTATCTTTCACTTCTTACTGCAAGGGTATAATCTCTAGGCTTCATCCTTGAGTGCTTGTCAAATAAGTTGTTATTGATATTTTTTGAGTTTTGGATTGTTGTTGATTTGAAAATGATTTTTGATTGAATTAGACAAATAAGTTTTCTTACTTTTATATTTTTGGTTTCATTATGAGTTAAGTTTCAAAAACTGCATCGTGAGTGCATTCATCTTCTTGGACAACTTTTTCTTTTTGATTCAGATCTCTATTTTTATTTGAAAAGAAAAAGAATCAAAGCTAGTTTTTTTATTTGTAGTGTTTACAAGAAATTTTTGCATTCAAGGTTTTGTTTAAAAAGAGAAAATTGGAAAATTCGATAGCTTTGATTGTTTGTCAGCAAGATTACTCAAGGATTGAAGAAATTGTGTTTTGCATCTTGTTGTATTCTGGAAAAAGAAAACCTTCTCCCTTATGTAATTAGAGTTCATAGAATAATAAGATTTCATCTCATCTCTGTTTTCATATTGTTGAGTCAAGGTCAAGCACTTCATCAGTTTCATCTCCGCTTCCTTTTTGAGTTAAGAAACAACCATTAAAATTCAACGTAATTTTAAACTCTATCTAGTAATTTTTATCTTCTAGAACGCTTATACACCAACATTTGCTAGGGATAGTGATTTGGAATAGGTTGTGAGGAATACTCTCCAAAGAATCAAAACACACAATAATATCTTGTGATAGGGATATTTAAATCCACTTGATACATTTTTTCTTGGGAAGCCCTTCTAACACAAGGGTCAATCACGAGGTTGCAGTAGGGTCGGCAGAGTTACTCACCCTGCATTTTTGGTCTTAGTGTAATGATTGCACGTATTATTGGGGGTCACTTGAGAAAAAAATCTTGTGCATACCTTCTCAAGGATATTTCGGGCTTAGATACCCTTCCCTTGCACATATATCGGACTGTCAATTACTTCCCCATGCATCATTGTCGTAATTGATAACCTTAGTAGCCTACCTCTTTAGGGTCTTCACATGAGGTGATTGTGGAGGGGAAAGTCTTCACGATAACCGGAATCGACGTTGGCTAAACTCACTCGGGCTCCATGGGAGCTTTCACCATTGTGTACATCTGTTAATCATGCCTTCAAATTAACTTTTCCACCCACTTTATCCCATCCCCTTCTTGTATTTATCTCACGACGTTGGATTTCATCACCAAATAGTGATTTTGAAATACAAAGGTTTGTTTGTCTACTTAATATCTATATTTTATTAGTGAAGTTTTGTTTGTTTCTCTAGTTGGCCATAGATCTCTTTTATTCTTTTTTGGGTGCGACCAACATCGACCCTCGTCATTCATGTAGGAAGCAGGGATTGCCTCTGGATGAAATGGAAGAATATTCCCCTTTGCTTCCTAATTCACTAAAGGGTCCTTCTCTTGAAGGAGAAGTCAATAATGATGTGTCCTCTGATATTAGCAATTCTACTCCATTGGTTGAATCATCACTCCTTGTAAATCCATTATTGAATGTTATACAAGATGCACTTTTTCTCTGAATAAACTCTTCGGGAGACATTGTTGCTGAAGACTATACTAGAATACCTTCGGGACCTTTTGTAGAGTCTAGTGTGGATGATACACCATTTCATAGTGAATCATTTAGAATTTTTGTTCATACTTCTGTAACTTTTAATCCTAGTCCAATCCCCATCTGTTCTTTTTGGAGGACTTCCTCGAGACACAATATTTTTGATAAACTAGGTATGAGTCCAAATAAACCTACATATTCACACACACTCGTTACTTCTACTTCTTATACAGTACCTTTATATCATTTTATTGGTACGACAAGTAATGTTGTTATTGTTTCAGACCTGTTGTTGGTTGGTACACATACAATCCTTCCTCTCCAGCTCACTATCTCTACCACAATCCCACAATTTACACATGTTTATGTCAGAAGTACAGTAGCAACTCAAGATCCTATTGGAACACCACTTCTGTTTAGATAAAATCCCTCACTTCCACCTGGGTATAACACTCTTAATAGTTCTATTTCTAATCCTACCCAGGGTCCATTTAGAGGACATAATATTTTTGTTCCACCTGGGTATAATGTTGCTAGAGGTTTTGTTCCCACGCTTACCCAGGTTCTATCCGGAGGGTTTAGCATTCCTCCACCACCTCGAGGATCTACTCGTCCTGGTCCAAGTATCTCCAATCATCGTAGAGGCACAAGTCATTATGTTACCTTTGGTTTTCAACTTCATGTTGGAGGTCAACCTCAAGTTGGGGGTCATAACCTAGTTTACGGGAAGTATATACCTGGATTACAAACCCAACCTTGAAATTTTCCTTTCCAAGTTAATAAACAACCACCTGGGGGGAAAATTACTCAATTAAATTATTTTGTACCCTCTAATCCCAGGAAAACTTATCCAGGCTCTGTAAATCCTACCCGGGGTCAATATTTTCAATCTAATGCTCCTTTCCAAGGTGGCATACCAAATCAACCAACAAATGTTGGCTACTTGACTCAAAACCCTCCACCACCGAATTTGACAGGACCCTCTAACTACTTACAAACTTATTATGGTCCTACCAGTATACCTATGGGATTGCCTCCTCAAAATTACTAGTTTCCTCAAGTAAACAGATAATTGTCATTTCTAGCTACTTTGGATTTACCAGATTTATCTAAGATTTTGAATTATCCCATATTGCATTCTCCTTATTGGCCAGTTATACCTGCCAAATTACCATCAGACATTCCTAATTTTGATGATCGATCCAGAGAAAACCCAAATAATCACATCATGACATTTGATCTTTGGTATTCATCCAACTCCTTGATGGATGACTCCATTTGATTACGTATTTTCCAACACGCTCTTATGGGTTCGGCTTCCAAATGGTACATAAAATTTCCAAGAGGATTCTTCAATGATTTCAACACCTTAGCTATGTATTTCTTGACACATTACTAATTAGAGATACAATATGAGATAGGAACTGAAATTTTAAGTTCATTTAAAAAATCCTCTTCTACTCACTTCTCTGATCATATTCACAAGTGGATAAGGAGATGAATATTAATAAAGGTTCCCCTTCTTGATCAATTATTGGCCTGGTGGTTTACCAAATCACTCATCGGTCCTATAGCCCATGATGTTTCCATGGGGGGTTTCATCACTGAAGAGAAGGTGATTAGTCATGCTCAATACTTGGATCTCGTTTCTTCTCAAATGGGCACGTTATATAACTTGATCCCTAATGCTCCCCACGTGTCTACAAATCCAACCCCAAAGCCTCCAGTAGCTTCTCATGCTATTGATGGTGTGATTGGAACTTTTCATGCTGAGGCTCAGTCCAAACAAGCCAATCATTCCAATTCAAAATCTAATACTACTAATGTACAAAATGCTACTCCTCTGACTCCCTCTCCCGGTAAAACATCTGAGGTCAATACAGTCCAGTCTACGCCTATCGGTAAATCTAAAAATAAAAAGAAAGGGAAGGGTAAGAATAAAGAGGATAAAACTAATAATCAACAACCATATAAACCCAAGACTTAGCCTGTTGATGTAAAGAAAATAAAAATCCCCGTTATTCTTGTCTTATTTGTGGTGAGGACCATTATATGAAAGATTGTTCAAGACATGCAGAAGTTACTAAGTTCCTGCAAGGAACCATGACTTCTCCTACACATGTCCTTTTGTCACAAAATTTTCCTTCTAAAAAACAAGCCCAATTGGTTATTCATGACCAACCCTCTCCCTCTACCACATCTTATGTACTTATGTGTACTGGTGACTCCAAGAAAATGAAGTTGCAGTCACTACTCGAACCAAATATTATTCTCCCTCTAAAGAGAATTTGAGGATCCCCCTCATCCATTGGCTCAATCTCCTCCATCGACTTTGTATCCCAAGCATCCTCTTCATCTCGAACGACCTAGTCTAGATACAATTCTTCACTCACCTCCCAAGGGAATCATTCATAAGTCGTCATTTAAATCCCATGCACGTGTTGCTCAAAACTACAGTATTGTAGAAGATCTTGCACAAGCACCTTCTGCGATGTTGGCTCTCGAAGTCCTTCAAATTTTTCCTCCTCAATGGAAGGCACTGTTAAAGTATATTAGTGGAATCGATCCTATTGATGGCTATTCTATATTCACTACAAACCCTCAATTAAATTGTCAACCCAGGGTAAGTAAACTTAGAGATGTAGCACTATATGTGCCAAAGAAGAAAATTTAGAGTTAGTATAGTCTAACTAAAGAAATGGTCTATCTGAGGGATAATCTACTTAATAAAATACTATCAATGAGAAAACCCTATCAAGGAACTTAAACTATTTACCCTAAGTAACTTTTGAACAATGGATCAATGGATTGTCCTAAAGAGGTAAATGAAAACCCTAAAATGAACAAGTTAACTTAATCAATATAATGAGCAAAATCCAGCTATCTATTTAATCTATTCAACTTAATGAAAAATAACAATAACAAACTAATCTAATCAATCCATTCAAATTAATGAGAAACAGTAAGTAAACAAGTAAACAAACAAACAACTAACCTATTAAAACTTATGCAGCAAGTAAACTAATCAGAACTACTCAACAACCCAATGAACTCTATTCTTAAGATAAAATTCATAATTACTTCTAATATACAAAAGGAAATCTTAACCTATTGAATTGAAAGCATCATGACAATTTTCAAAGATTAATCAACAACTATTCTTTAATCTACAATAATAAGAGAACTTCAAATATAATGATGATGATTATGTCTTCGGTGTCATTTGACATCACAATGGAATCTTACAATTAGTGATAGCTCGAGAGGAATAATTTCAATATTAACTTCTATGGAGAAATGAAAGGTATGAATCAAGTAGTCTAACGAGAGCTTAGCCATCATAGAATAAATATCAACTATCCTGAAAATCCATGATCTCTCTCAATTTATGCATTAATCATCAACGATAAGAAAACTCTATTCTACTTAATTCAAATGCACTCTTATGCTAATGTAAGAAAATTCACACAATTAGAAACTTATAGCTAAAACTTAAATTAAACTCAAACTTCTATTTAGAATTGCAAGCTAAATCTAGAATGGAAATTTTATAAACTAAAATAATCTTATTATTAACAATTCAAATTGCAAATTGAAATACTCATAAAAACAAAATTCAAATTCTACTTCTATCTCAACATACTACAGCAAAATTGATAAGCAAACTAAATAGAAAACTAGATAAGCAAACTGAGAATCAAAATCAAAGCTAGCAACTATTCATCCATTGAAACCTTGCCAAAGAAACTATGTACTCTGTATTAACTCAATACTTTGTTTTAACGTTTAACTATTCTATTTCAACCTGTAGAAATTCAAACTAGCATTTAATCACATGAGAAAGTTAGTAGCTAAGCTTGAAATCTATTTACTAATTAATTATAAAGACACAACATATTAACAAATGTTGGCACAGGGTCAAACCCAGGGTTCAACTCCAACAGTGCACCAACAAGCCCTAACTACTGGATCTTTCGGCAACACCTGCGAAGCAGATGTAGTCTCACCCGAAGCATTTATGAGGGGGTTGCAGGACAGAGATGTCTACAACCAAAGGGAATACCAAGTGGATCTAACACAAGAACAAAACAACATTCACATATCACTTATCAGTTAGGATCTACTCTACACATCTACTTATCAGATCTAAAATGTAATTCAATTACAGTATATCAACGAAAGAAAAAAAATACCAATCACACACAACACAAAATATATGTGGTTCACCCTCTCTCTAGGGATACATCCGCATAACTGTGATTTATAATATATTAAGAGGAATCATGCAGTTCTTGTTTGTGCTCTTAGTTAGCAGATCTTCTTTCTTCTCCTCTCTTTCTCCCCCCTCCCTGTGCACCTAGTTGCAGGGTTGATCTCCGCACCCAGCTGCAGATCTTACAATAACAGAAGGCTCTCGTACTCATCACTTCTTTCTCACACAACAATAATCACTCTTTACATCAATAAAACTATACCCAATAATACCGTACCAACCCATCCAAGGTCCTTTAGACCCCTATTTATATATTACAATAGCTCACTGACATCCTTAGGCCGAAAACTAGGTGAAAAAAACCCTAGATATCAAAACCCTAGGTGTCTAAACCCTAGGTCAACTTGACTCGTATTTTCAGGGCTTCGCCAGCTTGTCTTTCCTTCCTTCTCACTTGGTGCTCCAAAACATCCAATGGTGGATTTTTTTTCTTGTTGAGTTGTCCACGATCCTTCTTCCTTGCTTATCTATCATTCCCGATCTAATCGTCCAATGACTTACTTCACTTCATTTTTTCTACTCTTTTGCTCACTTCAAACCAATAATAGTCACTGTGTCTTCCGCAAAGTTCACATTCTCTCTTTTCTTCCTTGATCTTCAAGTACATCCATAACCAAGGGCCAACATGCCTCCAACACTCACTTGTGATTCATCCCAAGGAACTTCAGATCTCAGCTTCCTGTTTTACTTTGATTCCAGACCGCACAGTGCATCCAGTACTTTCTGCTCGATGCCTCCTCTTTTTACCTTGTGCAGACTATCGTTTCTATGTTTGGTACCCATTTGCACCCGGTACCTAGACGCTTTTCTTCTTGCATTTACTGAGAACTGTAGGGAAATTGGTTGTCATGGTATAAATTCAGCCGGCTCCCATTCACCAAAATTTCCTTCCATTCTCCATTCAACGTCTTCAATTGTGCAACTCCTCCTTCTGTAACATAAGTGATCACGTATTTCCCTAGCCAATGCGTTATGAACTTCCTAAGATGTTTTATGAACTTGCTGTCATATACCAGTACTAGGTCACCTTGTTTGAATGCCTTCTTCTTGATGTGCCTGTCATGATAGGCCTTTTCTCTTTCCTTATGAACCTGCTGATGGAATCCTGTAATGAATTTATCTTCCTCTAGTTCAACGAGTTGTGCAAGGCTCTCTTAAACAATTCCTAGGTCGTCCATTTCTGTAAAGGCAACAATTCTTAGGCTTGGTACCAAATATTCCATTGGAACAACAACTTCAAGACCATATACCAACTTGAAAGGGGTATGCATTGTTAGTTTCTTGAAAGTAGTTCTATACGCCCATAATACTGTTGGTACTCTTAAATCCCAATCATCCTTGTCCACACTACAAATATTCATGAGCGTTGTCTCCAAGACCTTGTTGAATGCTTTAACTGTCCCATTTGCTTGTGAATGGTATGGTGTGCTCTTCTGATGGTGGAATGCAAATTCTTCAGTCAGGGCTTCAACTGTCTTATTGATGAAATGTGTTCCTTGATCATTCATAAGGATATTTGGGCATCCAAACATGGTTATGATGTCATCAAATATGAAGCACACAGCTGTAGTTGCACTACAGTCCTTAACTGCTCTTTCTTTGGCCCATCTGTTCAAGTATTTTGTTACTGTAATTATGTGCCTTGCTCCTGTATGCTTTCTTGGTGGGTTTATAGGTCCAACGAAGTCAATGGCCCATTTCTCAAATTCTTGTAGGGTCAAGCACAGTGGAGACTGTGCGGATGGATTGTAGTGCCTGGTGCACTCCTTGGAACTCGTCCTTGATCTGATGGAACACCTCCTCCTTCTTAGCTTCTTTCTTCTCTGCTATCTCCAGCGAAGAATCATTCAAAGTTGCTATGATGAAATCAAATTCGTCGGAGGTGAGGATGGTCTGAATTTTGGTCATGGTTGCTTTCACTTTCTTCCAGGAGGAAGGTTTCGGCAGGGAAACCTTCCTTTTCTTCGAGGGATCCTCCTCATCTCTAGGTGGTGTAACCTCGCCTTTCTTCTATTCAAATTATGTGCCATCTATATCTCTGCCATCTCCTCCTTTCTCTGCTGATATGGAAGCGGTCTTCACGGATGCACTATCTAAATCATGGATCTCTTCGGTATTCTTTATCTTTCTAGGTCCAGGTGTATCCGGCGCAGTTTTTGGACTGTCTAAATCAGATATCTCTGCAGGGTCTGCTGGAATGAGGAGGTCCGTTGACCATTCCTTGGTGATTTCTTCTAATTCATCCTCTATCATCTTGTATTAAGATTAAATTTGTTGCTTGTTCTCATCAGCGCGTGCTGTAATATATATGAAATGGCAGTCTGCGCTGAATTTCATTAAAGGTCGAAACCTGTGGAGAGTATTCGACATGATGCAAGGCTCAGACTTGATAACTAACTTAAGTTGAATGTAATATGTGTGGAATATGACATTTGAATGTCATTGCTTTTTCATGTCACTGGAATACCATAGTGTACTGAACTTCGTGGCCAGAGGTTCAAAGGGCTCGATGTCTAGGAAGGTCGCACCTTTTGGCATCTCCCATGTGATGAAAATGATCAGGATTAGAAGCCAACTAAAGTGGAACTCATATCCTTGATATTGCGCTTCCTTGCAATCTAGTTCCAACTAGTTCATGAGGTACTTGTCTCAATTCATTTGTAGGCCCTCTGCACACTTCCCTACGGGGTCGACTACAAAGCCAGTGACTTGGGTAGGTCGATTCTTGCAGACTATATTTCCCATGATCAATTAACAGGCTAGGTGCACTGTGCCGCTTTGGATAGAAGCTACCTTGTAGCCTCGCATGCCTTTTTTGACATTGTCATAGGTGTCTTTTATCCTTTGGGATAAAGCGCGATCCATGGTTTTTCCAGGATGGAAATCTTGTGGGTAAGGGTCTTGCATACTCATCCGTGTGATCCGATTGATCAATTTCAGATCCACTATGATACGATGGTTTAACCACAAGTATCCTCCATGGTAACAGAACAACAACATATTGACGCATGCATTCACTTCTTGGCGTCTTCCAAAGTGAGTAATATTCATGGTATTGAGAAGTGTGGACTGCGCGAGGTTATGGGTCCATG
>JASDQU010736530.1:13338-27981 GCA_032191745.1 Picea mariana
TAGAGATGGGTAACATTTTTTGGAGTGAGGCACAGAGAGGATTGTAAATGTTTTTTTTTCAGCTAAGGTAAAAGTCAAAAAAAAATTCTTGACTGAGAGTTTGGCTGAGTTTGCCTCTAGTTAATAATTTCTAGACTGATAGTTTTGGTGGATACAAAAAATATTCGACCGAAAGATTGCTTTTTGGATGACAAATTGAAACTTTCAAAACTCTCGAAGATTGTGATGTTCTTTATTAGAAAAATAGAGGATTCCAAGCAGAAATAACATAATATAACAAAATTTAAAGATGAAAAGACAGATTATAACAATAATAGGAAATTATGGAAGAACCACAATACCACAAATAACAACACCTTTATTCATAGATAAATGTTCACTTACCTTTTCAAGGGGGGAACCTCTAGATGAGTAGAGATCCAATTACAATATGCTTCAAAAGACATTTCATTACATTGCTTCTACTTCTTTATATAGTTTCAATCTAATGTCTGAGGACCTTTATAGTTAAGGAACTTTCTAGTAGGCGAAACCTTATAGTAAGTCTTCTTACAATTATTTCTTTCACATCATATATATTACATGGGCCTTATTTAAAAAATGTCACCTCAATACATTGCAACCTATCTATTTAAGGGGGTTAGGGTAGGACCCGAAAATGAACTCCCCCTTATAAAGTAACATTATCCTCAAGGTTGGAGATAATGAAATTGATGTAGTATCTTTGTTTGTTCCCATGTGGCGTCCTCAAGATGTGTATCATTCCATTGTATCAGGACCTCTTGGGTAGTGCATTGGTAGATAGCACACTCTCTTTTGTTGAGGAAAACCATAGGCTACAACCAAATGGAACCTTCTTCATCTAGTTTAGGAATTCTAGTTCAAATATGACACTGAGATCCATCTACATTATTTAAGAATGAGATATGAAAGATAGCATGAATTTTAGAGTGGCTAGGAAGCTCCAATTTTTAAGTCACCAACACGATATGTTTGAGGACCTTATAGGGGCCATAAAACTTGGGAGCAAGCTTCTAGTGGTGGTTGTCTTTAAGTGATTTATGTATATAAGGTTGTAGACAAAGGAACATCTAATCCACTTCTTCAAAATGGTGTTTAGAATGATGTTGATCAACCTGTTGTTTCATCCTATTCTGAGCTAGTACCAAATTATCCTTGAGAGTGCAGAGAATTTCAGCTCGAGTGGTGAAGGTTTTGTCTACCTTATGCACCTTAGATATTCCTAGTAAGTAGGACAATACTAATGGGGGACTTTGGAAATAAGCAACCTCAAAGGGAGTCATTTGAGTGGCACCATGATAAGTTTTATTATACCACCATTTTGCTATAGGTAACCACTAGACCCATTGGGATTATCACTCTGAAGAAAAGCACTGCAAATATGCTTCCAAGAACTTGTTGACAACTTTAGTATGACCATTAGTTTTGGGGGTGATATGATGTGCTAAGATTCAGTTTGAATGGCATGGAATTAAGCCACAATGCATGAATGCCTCTTTTTAAGAATGTTTTCCATACGGTGGGAGTTGATGATCTCATGAGAGCTAGCTTTAAATCCTTTAAAAGTGTAGTTATGTCCCTCCTACTAGAACCTCATGTATAACTCATGAAAATACATGGTGATGGGCCCCAATGTTTGTAACCATTCAACACCCAAGATAATGTCACAACCACCCATTACAATAGAAAACATGTGGGTTTTTGTGGAATAATCACACATTTGAAGTCTCACCTTTTCATAATGACCACCAAATTTCATGGAAACTCCATTAGCAACCACGATTTGGAAGTTGTTCACTACATGGATGTAGCAGTTGGTTTCTCGGGCTATATAGTGATGAATGAAGTTATGGGTGATACTTCTATCAATTAATATAATGAATATGAGATGTTTGATGTAGCCAATCAATTTGAGGGTTTAGGGAGTAGAAATTCCAGTCAAGGAATGCAAGGATTTGTATGGTTCCACATCCCATAGATTCAATCGGGGAATGAATTCAATAGATGGATGAAGAGCCTTCAGAAGTATAGCATTATCTTCCTCATCGGAATTTTCCTCTTAAACGACCATAAAGAGTTTTCATTAATTATGTTTATACCAAGGAAAACATTTTGTATCACAGTTGTAGCAACGACTTTTAAGTTGGTGCTTTGCAATTTTGACATGGATTAACTTGTGGATCTTGAGAGGTGTATAGGACAGAGAGGTATTGGTAGGGGGAGAATAATGGGATGGGGACAAGGAATAAATACAGTCTTTTTAATTGGAGCATTTACCACCTTTTAGACTTCTCGAGCTCTTTGAGAGGATTCCAACCAACTAGTAGGACGAGCCATTAAGAATTGTGCACGTATATCTTCTTTTAGACCACTAATAAAGTATTCCCTGGAAAAAAGTGTCAAACATGCCTTCAATGCAGATGTCTAGTTGCTCAAAATATGATATGAAATATTCAACTATACCAGATTGTTTAAAATTGGTCAGTAATCCCAAATATCAATATCTATTTCAAAGAATTCATAGAGGTCTGAGTCAAATTATGTCCAAGAAATATAACCCCCAAGTGACTTGTTATGTCATTTCCACCATTGACAGCATTTAGGATCCAAATATAAGACACACACATGAAGTTTCAGCAAGTCATCTACGATGCCATGTAGGAAAAATTAATGTTCCATCTGAGTGACCTATATTGTGCAGTCAGATCCATAAAAGTTATTGAGATCAACTTTAGGGAGTTTGTGCCACATGTGAGTCCTGAAATCGTGAACAAGTGGGGTAAAGTGAGGCCTAGTCAGGTTGGAATACTCAACTCCTTTCTTGTGGGATGACTGGTATGGCCATTGATAACCCAAGGATTGTGAATCAAGGATCTAAATTTGCATCGCCATGACTTTGGAAGCATATTTGGGTAGTGACTCTAGGTTGGCTAGTTTTTCATGGATGGCATCAATATTGTGCTCAACATAGGAGTGGTTGCGGCCTATGTTTTTTGCAACTCATCATATAGAGTTTCCAGAGAGGAGAGTTTGGTGGATATCTCTACACCTCTAGTGGTAGCCATAGAGATGTGATTCCATAAGAAAATAGGTTAATGGAGAGTGGTACCAATGTTATTAGCACTACATCTGGGGTATGTTGATATAGATTCTTGGTAGTGGTGTGGGAGGGTCCACCAAACAGACTTACTAAAGAGTGGTACCACAAAAATAAAATCAATGCACAGATTCTGATGAGATAGGTCTCAAATAAGGGTTAGGGAGGGACCCAAGATCTTATTTTTTTTAATTTCTTCTACTCCTAACAGAGTTGTACTCCCACCTGAATATTACAACTCTAACAGAATTCCCAAATTCTCAATACTGCAATTTATGTAGGAATTTTGTGGACTAGAAATAGAGGATAAGGTTTCCAAGATCCTGAGGCCAAGGGAGTTTTAGATTCTATATCTCTTTTATATACATGTAGGGTCTAACAATAGTACTAAATCCAATATGTCAATGCACTATCTAAGGAGGCTTGACAATACCCGTACTACCTGATTACCTAGGTACTAAAGAGTAATATTCTTGGGTGTTGTTCTCAATGCACTATAGTAACAAAATAGTTGATCAATTGATATAAAACTAGTTTCAAGTAAACTAGTTTTAAAATTAGTTCTTGCTTGATGAGAATATGCATCCAAGGTGGCATCATCCAACCTCTTTTAAATCCTCATGAATGGAGATAGATCTCCTCCTTGTTCATTCCTTGCCTCCATCCAATTCTTGCCGCAAATACATATTTTTTCTTCCTCCTCATTTGATGAAAAACCTTCTATTCTTTGCATATCTAACATCATACAACCATATCAAGAATCCTCTTGTAGATAGTTATCATCTGTTTTATATGAACACAACTTTAATAGTCCTTACATTTCTAGAGAAAGTATATCTTCCTATAAAACCCAATCCAACTGATTTTTTTTTTTTTTTTTTGGCTACCACCATCACCTTTGTCCCATACAAAATATGACATTTGAATGTCTTCTTGACCAAAATCATTTCTTACTTAATGTTGATATTGAAAAAAATAATAAAAATATATCCTTTTAGGGGCATTATCTTTGTGCATTGACTCAATCATGGATCCCTTACATTTTAATAATTTTACAAGTTAGTGGTATAGATCAAGTGATTTTCTAGGAGGTAATAACCACATAATCAAGTTAGTGGTATATATCAAGTGATTTTCTAGGAGGTAATAACCACATAATATCCACTTGTGACACATGTATCACTATTTAAAGTACAAAATTTGAAACTCACATTTTTAAGGAAAAAATATTAACTTTCATTACAACTTGTCAAGCCACATAGGATTACAACTTGTCAAGCCACATAGACATAGGATTAGGAATTGACGAAAACTAATGCCACATGTGATTGTGGAAAATGATGGGGCTGCTACCTTTAGGTAATAAATTACTCGTTTCTTTGGTTGTGATAGCTTTATTGTGGTAATGAAGTATGTTTCATGTTTGAAGATTATAAAATCTATCAATTTTACTTGCATTTCCTTGCACTTTTATATGGTTCACATGGTGAATTGAGACCATAAGAATGCCATGTATTAGGTATTAAGTTCATATTGTTGAGAATGGTTGAGTCTTGGAGATATTTGTCTTTAAATTAGACATGTGATTGGAGATATTTGTCTTTAAATTAGACATGTGAAAGGACTCTTTGCTTGGAATGCAAATAATCTTTTTCAGAACTAACAAGTCTAGTTTTAGAGGTTGTCCTTATTTGCAGCTTTATTTTTATTTTGGATGTTGAAATCTATGTGGATTCCAAGTACTATTTTCTAAACTATTTTTAAGATTTATCTTGCAATATTAGTTGTAAAACTCAATATTATTGTTTTTATAACATTTGAGCTAATTTTGTCAAAGATACATGTGAATGCTATTTTGTCTTGATAATGGTAACATGCTATTTGGATGTTTGGTAATTTTGTCAAAAATACATGTGAATGTTATCTTTTCTTGATGATTTTCTAAACTATTTTTAAGATCAATATTAGTTGTAAATCTCAAGATTATTGCTTTTGATAACTCTTCAGGTAATTTTGTCAAAGATAAATGTGAATGCTATATTACCTTGATGATGGTAACATGATATTTGTATGTTAGGAAATTTTGTCAAAGATACACGTGAATGCTATCTTTCCTTGATGATGGTAACATGCTATTTGGATGATATTTCAAGGGAATAGAAAATATCCTTTCTTAACATGGTGACCTTTTTTTTTAATATCTCTTGAATGCTTCCATAAAATTAAGGATCTCATCTACACTAAGTTTGCAAAAACATGGATATCAAGTTAGTGAAAAGTTTAGGGGGTAGAGTAGACTTTCAATTGCGCTTACAAACTGCAATATATTTATATTTATGGTTACAACCTACAATATGATTATATTTATGGTCCATATTAGAAGAAATATACTATTATATGAATTTAATTGATTTTCATTTGTAACATTGTGAAATATCTTTTTATGTTTCTATCATTATGAGTTATTATATGAATTTTATTGATCTTCATTTGTAACATCATGAATTATCTTTTTCTATTTCTATCATTTCAAGTTTAGATAGATAGTACAATTCCAGTTTGACATTCTGCTATTTTATTTCAAACTATAAATTAAAATGTTCAACATTCATAAATTTCACCACGAAAAACTAATAAAAATAATAAACTTATAAAATTAATATTAAATTATTAATAAACCACATTGATGAAATTCAAAGTATGAAAGAGTCCTTGTACTTAAAAAGGTGTGCATAGCTTAATAATATTCAATAGAAGAAGATGGCATTGGGCATGATGAAGTAAATTACCATGGATATCGCATAAATAAGGTACCATCAATGTTAAGAGGTGGACTCTATATTCAACTCTAGATTATGACAGAGGGCATGATGAAGTGAATTACCATGGATATGACATCAATAAGGTACCATCAATGTTGAAAGGTAGACTCTATGGACTCTATCTTCAACTCTAGATTATGACAAAGGGCATGATGAAGTGAATTACCATGGATATCACATCGATAAGGTACCATCAATGTTGAAAGGTGGACTCTATTTTCAACTTTGGATTATGAAAATAATATATTGAGACAATTAAGACTTAATAAAATTTATAAATTATGTTTTTGAGAATGAGTATTATAGATAGAAGAGTTTATGAAAATAATGATTAAATTCTATTTTTAACTCTAGATTATGAAAATAACTGGTGAGGCAATTAAGATTTAACAAAATTTATAAATTAGGCTTTTGAAAATGAGTATTATAGATAGAAGAGATTATGAAAATAACTATTGAGATAATTAAGACTTAATAAAGCTTATAAATTAGGTTTTTGAGAATGAGTATTATAGATAGAAGAATGGTGAACTAAAAATGCTCCATATGTTTGGCATTATGATAACTTATATCAAATTATAAATTAAATTAAAGTGTTTGACTTTTATAAATTTTTCAATATAAAGCTACTACAAATTATAAACTTGCAAACTTAATATTAGATTACTAATTATCTATATTGATTAAAATTATTGTATGAAAAAGTTTATGTATTTTAAAAAAAGTGTGTATGGCATAATATTCAATAGAAAAAAAATGGCATTTCTTTGAGGTGTAGAATAGTCAGTAATGGAGTGTATTATTAAGGCACTATGTTATGTGAAGTTATCGGTTCAAAACCCTCAACTTACCTTGTGTGTCACGTGAGGGGCCACGTTGACATGCCTGGAGGTTATAGTGGTAGCAATCGGTTAACATAACCTCTTGTCATATCAATACATTCCCAGCTAGTTTCTAATTCCACCAATCACAAAAAAAAATGACATTAAACATGATAAATTAAGTAAATTACCATGAATATCACATCAATAAAATAATAGTAAAATGGATAAGTGAACTCTATATTCAACTCTAAATTATAAAAATAACTAATTGAAACAATTAAAACTTAATAAAATTTATAAATTAGGTTTTTGAACATGAGTATTATACATAGTAAAATGGTGATCTGAAATGCTTCATATAATTGGCATTCTTAAATTATAAGTTAAAGTGTTTAAACATTCATAAATTTCTGAATAAAAAACTAAAAAAAACTATAAATTTACAAGTAATATTAGATTATCAATAAGCCTCATTCATAGTATGAGGAAGTTAAAAAAAATTCATACTTTAAAAAGAGTCAATGGCTTAATATTCCATAGAAGAATATGACAATGGGTATGAATAACTAAGTATATTGCCATGGATATCACATTAATAAGTACAATTAATGTTGAGGTGGATTTTATGTTCAACTATAGATTATGAAAATAAAGGGTTGAGACAATTAATACTTAACAAGGTTTATAACTTAGAATTTTAGGCACGAGTATTACATATATAGAAGAATAGTGAGCTAAAAATTCTCCATATGGTTGAAATTTCCCTCCTATGTAAGAGTGTCAAGTCATATGTCTAAGAAAATCACAAGATGCACACATTTCATTTAAACTAGTCACTACAAAATCTCTATCTTAGCTCCAACATATTTTTCAGCGATTTCTAGTAGGAAGGTGTTTCAAAGGATGTTTGGTGTAAGATGTTTTTTTGCGAGTTCTRGTAGGAAGGTGTTTAAAGGATGTTTGGTGTTTTAAATTTTTGARTGGAAAATGATGCATTCTCYTTACTTATTCTCCCTTGGAAAAAGTATTTGGGTCTCAAGATATTTTTGAGAATTAATTTATTTATGGTGGTTAGTGAAAAAAATCATAATTTATACATTATATTGAAATTGGATGAAATAAGTCCTAGAGATTGTTTTCTCATATCCTTCCAAGGCATTTTGATTTATCATCAAATCATAGTCATACTTTTCCCAACAGAGAAACATTTTTGAACTTGGAAAATATTACTAAACAAAATTAAAGCTAAGAAGGAGAGAATAAAATAATTTATCATTTTCAATTCAAATTCAAATGGTGAAAAAGAATACAAGTGAGATATGAAATAAAAATATTAGAAAAAGAGATAAGTATGTAATAAAAATAAAAATAAAAAATAGAAAACAAGATATGTATGTAATAAAAACCATAAAACATGGATAGTTTGAAAATTACAAGATCGTCATCGTGTACATCAAAAGCAAGATGACCTGAATGATCTATAGCAATTTATAGATCTATATTCAAGCTCCAAAATTCATTGAAATTCAACTTAAATATAAACCAATATATTTAATAGTTCTAGATGTTTTAACCTTAATAAAAAAAATAAGAATAGAGCAATTTTTTCCATTCATATGAAATAATGTGTAAAAAAATAAGAATAGAACAATGTTTTCTATTCATATGAAATGTGTTAGTGGAACAATTTTAAGAATGGCTTCATAATTTTCATTGTCACTTTTATGATGTTTTTCTATATTTTATTTGTTCAAGTGAAACTAAACTTTTATGACCAAATGACTATACTAGGCACATATAACATTTAGTTGGAAAAAAAATGTGGTTATTGAATTTTTTTACTTCTTCAAAGAAATGTCCCATTAAAACTATTGAATTGATCACATATGTATAATTTGATTTCTAAACTCTTGCATCAACGTTCTTTTAGACCTAGTGCATCACATTAAATAGTAGTGCACTTTTTTATTGGGTGCAATGACAATAAAGGCATCACCTTCTCTAGACATGATCGTAATCATTTCCTATCATAGCCTCTTTACAACCCATCTTTGCATCTGTCACATTTTCAAATGGTAGCAATAGTCTCGGTTCTTCACATTTCCATGGTTTGACAAATTTGTTAATTTGGTTTTGACACTCATCAGTGGACTCTACATCATTAATACAAGCAATAAAAACGCAAGAGTACTTTTGTTTCTCCAATTTATTATACATTTGTCCTTTTATTAGTTCTAGTGGAATGTAATTCCTTTTCTCTAGGTACTCCGACACAATTATATGGAATCGATCTATCAACCTCACCCATTGCAATATTCCAAAAGAACTTGCTTAAGAAAAAGGAGTCTGTGAACACCAATTGTTAGGCACCGGATCTATTATAATAAGCATAAAATAGAAATATAGCAGCAAATACCGGTGGAACAACAAAATGTAGAGAACGAAGACACCAAAGATGATACATTTATTGATAGAAAGCAATGTTCACTTACCTCTTCGAGGAGGCAACCTCCAGCAAAGTAGCACTCTATTACAATAATTCTCAAGGTGAGGATTTATCATGCCTAATACTCTTATTTATACTAATTATGTCTTCTAAAGAACATTCTAGAGGAAGATCTTTCTAGAAGTGGAAGCTTATATTAGGTCTTTTTACATTGACTTGTTCACATTTATTAAATAGGCCTTATTAACTAACGTCATCCTTTATTACATGGAAAATATATTATTCTATCTATGTGAGGGGTTAGGGAGGTTAGGTCCCTAACATGCCCTCCCCCTTGAATAACAACCTTGTCCTCAAGGCTTGAGACGAGGAAATTGTTGTAGAATGGTGGCCAGCTCCCAGGTGGCATCTTTTGGAGTTGTATCTTTCCACTGAACTAACACTTCCTTGATGTTTCGTTGACGAAGATGATGCTCTCGTTGTTCCAATATTTCTTGTGGCTACAACCAAAGGGAACCTTCTTCATCCAACTCAGGGAGACTGGTTTGAGTTTGGCACTTAGTTCCAAGAACTTTCTTTGAACCTGAGACATGAAAAACATGATGGAGCTTAGAATGACTGGGTAGAGCTAGTTGGTAGGCCATGGGCCCCACTCGCTTGAGAATTGTATAAGGACCATAAAATTTGGGAGAAATTTTTTGGCAGTGTTCAACTTTGAGTGAAATCTATTTATAAGGTTGTAGACGAAGAAACACCTGGTCCCCTTAATAAAATAGTCGTTCGAAATGACCATGATCTACTTGTTGTTTCATGTGATTATGAGCAATGACCAAATTTTCTTTGAGGGTACAGAGAATGGATGTTTGAACTGTGAGAGTTTTTTCAACCTCATGAGAGACACCTCGCGTGTATGAGAGAACCAACGGTGACTTTTTCCCATATACTATTTCAAAAGGATTCATGTGAGTAGCAGTATGGTAAGATGTGTTGTACCACCATTCAACGAGACGTAACCATTGACCCCACTTATTTTTTCGGTCAGATGCAAAACACCTAAAATATGTTTTCAAAAACTTGTTGACAACTTTAGTTTACCCATCAATATGGGGATGATAGGCAGTGGTGAGATGTAATTGGGTTCCCTGGAGCCTAAACAATCCTTGCCAAAAATTTCTAGCGAAAGTTGGATCTCAGTCAAAGACAATAGATTGAGGAATGCAATGAAGTTTGAATATATTATCCATAAAAATTTGAGCCAATGTGGATGCATAGAATGGGTGTTGAAGAGCATAAAAATGAGCATATTTGGAAGGTGATCGACTACCACCATGATGATTGACTTATTGTCTGATTTAGGGAGGAAAACAATGAAATCCATAGAAATATCCCTCCAAATAGTAGGGGGAATCAAAAGCAATTTGAGCATGCCTGGAGCTTTGACTATTTCTCGCTTATTGATTTGGTGCATTGTGTCTCTCATAAATTTGGATAAAGAATAATAACCTATATTCTAAGTATTTAAATATGTTATGCATGTTCTAACAATAATTATTACACACACATTTCTTGCAGAATTAGAGGTACATGAAAGAAACTTCAGTTCTTATATTAAGACTAGAGTCATGGATGATGCTCAGGGATCTTACATCCTTGAGGAAGAGGTCGATGTCTGACCGTTGGAAATGAAGAAACATTTCCAGATGCATGATTACTCATCCTGGGTATAAGCTAGAATTTCCACCTACCACTTGCAAGGAAAGGCAACCATGTGGTGGGATCAGCTTAAGCAAGCCAAGAAACTGGATGAGAAGAGGATCTCATGGAGGCAGTTCAAAGGACATTTTCAAGAGAAATATTTTACCGAGCATTACTATGAAAGGAATATGACAAAGTTATTTGAACTCGAGTTGGGAAGGATGACAATGGACAAATATGAAATAAGGTTCTTTAAATTGTTGAAGTATGTTGACTTCATCAAGGATGAGAAGGTCAAAATCCAAAGGTTTCTAAGTGGGTTACCCTCCTTCCACAGTGACAATATTCAGTATGATAACCCCAAAAATTTGGATGAATCCATAAGGAGAGAAAGGCATCTTTATGAGCAAAGTGGAGGAAGGCCAATTTTCCAAAAGGCTTGGAATGACAAGATGAAGGGTAAAAAGGATCAAAGGAAAAAGGGTTTTAAGCCACCCTTTTTCAAGAACAACACCCAAGCAAATCAGCAACGTCAATCATCCCAAAATGAGCACAAGACTGCATATTCATTTGGGAAAAGGCCAAGGTTGCAACCTGTTTGATGTTAGGGATGTGAGGGAAATCACTTATATAGGGACTGCCCTCAAAAAGGAGAAAGAATGAGGATTGTCCACAACATTCAATCCTGAGTGGGCCTAATGGTTAAGAACATGAGTTTCCTCTTAAGAGGTCATAGGTTCAAATCCAGAGGGGGGTAGGGTATGTATACCTTCATAGACTTTACCAGTCAAATCGTTGGGTGGAGGGGGGGGCCTTATCCCACAAACAAGGGGGTCTCATACACCAATTTGGTGTGCTGGCTTGGCCATGACCTTAAAAATAGATTATTATTATTATTATTGATAGGATGAAACAGTGGAAGACATGAGAGAAAACACTCCAAGGATTTATGCAACCTTAGAAAATAAGAAAATAGAATATCAATCCCCCATGATTGAAGTCGAAGGTAAGATTGATAACCAACTCATAGAAATTTTAATTGATTTTGGAACTAGCCATAGTTACATAAATGGTAACATTGTTGAAATATTTCACTTGCAAAGGAGTAAGCATAAAAAATATTGGTTAGTTCAATTAGCCAAAGGGGCTAAGAGTAAAATCAATGAGTTGGTTAAATATTAGCAAATAGACATGAATGGAATTAGCACAAAGGTAGATGTGAACATCATACCATTAGGTTCATATTATTGCCTAATTGGTATGGTTTGGTTGGAAAAGAAACATATTGTCCCATATTGTTACAACAAGACAATTACATGTCTTAATGAAGAAGGGAAGCAATGAAAGGTTCAAGGCATTCTAATAGTTGTAGATGTTAGAGAGATTTCAGTTATGCAGTTGAAAAAGAGTTTTAGAAAGAGATGTCAGATTTTAGTATCCCATATGGAAGAGGTAGCCAAAGATAAAGTGGAAAGCATTGAATACCATATGGTCTTAAGGGATTTTGAAGATGTTTTTAGAGAAATCTTGGGACTGCCACCAAAGAGAGACATTGATTTCTCTATTGATTTGGTGCTAGGAGCTACTCGACCAGTGTCCAAGAAACCTTATAGAATGGGCACACCAAAGTTGAAAGAGTTGCAGATGTAGCTTGAAGAATTGTTAAAGAAGGGGTACATACACCCAAGTGTGTCACCTTAGGGTGCCCTGGTTCTTTTTGTGAAGAAGAAATATGGAACCTTAAGGTTGTGTATTGATTTTAGACAGTTGAATAAAGTCACCATTAAGAACAAATATCCTTTGCCAAGGATTGATGACTTATTTGATCAATTGAAAGGTGCAAGAATATTTTCCAAGATTGACTTGAGATCATGTTATCATCAAGTCAGGATAAAGGAAGAAAATATCAGCAGGACAACATTCTGGACAAAATACAAGAATTATGAATTCACGGTAGTGCCATTTGGACTATCAAATGCCCCAACTAATTTTATGTGTCTGATGAATGGAGTGTTCAGTGAGTACCTGGACAAGTTTGTAATTGTATTCCTAGACGATATACTCGTCTACTCTAAGTTGGAAGAGGAGCATGAGAAACATTTAAGAATGATGTTGCAAGTTCTAAGAGAGCATAAATTGTATGCTAAACTAAATAAGTGCATCTTTTAACAAAACAAGATTCACTACTTAGGGCATATAATTTCAACAGAAGGGATAGCAGTGTATCTTGAGAAGATATAGGCCGTCAGAGGATGGCCAACGCTAAGGAATGTGATAGAGGTCAAATGATTCATGGATCTCTCCAGGTATTACCAAAGATTCATAAAAGGATTTTCAAAGCTTGCAAGTCCAATCACTTTTTTGCAAAAGAAGGGAGTGAAATTTGAATGGACTTCCAAGTGTGAAGAAAGCTTTCAACAACTAAAAGACATATTGACAAGTGCATCAATATTGAAGATTGTAGATCTAGATGAAGATTTTTTCATGTGCATTGATGCATGAAAGGAAGGGCTCGATGGAGTTCTCAGTCAATAAGATCATGTAATATGCTACGAGTCCAGAAAACTAAAAGAGAATGAAAGAAATTATGCTACCCATGATCTAGAGTTAGTAGAAAATGTACATACACTAAAAATGTGGAGACATTATCTCATGGGGAAGAAATTTGAGCTAAGGATAGACCATTGTGGTCTGAATCATTTGATTGGCAACCAAAATTAAATGTCATACAAACTAGATGGCTCAAATTTCTTAGTGAGTATGAATTTGAAATTAAGCATATAAAAGATAAGAAGAATCAAGTGGTTGATGTACTCAACATGAGAGCTCATGAAGTGCATATTGCAGCCATCAACATGTACAGGACAAATCTAAAGGAAAAAATTGTTGTAGCAGCAAATTCATATCAACATTATCTAAAAATAAAAGAGATATTATAGCAAGGTGATTTTCAGCAGAAATTTGACTCTTATGAGCTTAAAGAAGATGTATTTCTCATGTACAAAGGTAAAGTATACATGTTGAATTCTAGTGAGTTGAAAAATGCAGTTTTAAAGGAAATGCATAACGTGCCATATGTCAGGCACCCAGGATATCAGAAGACAATTACAGCTATAAGAAGCCAATACTTTTGGCGGGGAATGAAGAATGAAGTGGCTAATTACATAGTCAGGTGTCTAGAGTGCCAGAAGGTGAAAATTGAGCATAGACATCCAACAGGGCTATTGCATCCCTTTCCCATACCAGAATGGAAGTGGGAAGTATTTATGATTGATTTTATTACTAAGCTTCATAGAACAGTGAAGCAACATGATTCCATCATGGTCATGGTGGACAAATTAACTAAGGCAACACATTTTATTCCGATGAAGACTACACACAAGGCAAAAAATATTGCAAAGATTCATATGAAATAAGTTGTCAGGCTACATGGAGTGCCTAAGGAAATAGTTTCAGATAGAGATCCAAAGTTCACATCCAATTTTTGGAAGGGTTTGTTCAAAGACTTTGGGACAAATTTTAATCTCAATACAATGTATCAACTCGAGTCAAATGGGAAAACAAAGAGGACTAACATAATCATTGAAGACATGCTTAGGATGTATGTGATGGACCAACCATCAAAGTGGGAGGATTATATCCACTTAGTAGAATTTTCTTACAAAAATGGATATCAAGACTCACTAAAAATAAGTGTGTTTGAAGCATTGTATGGAAGAAAGTGTAACACACCAGTGA
>JASDQU010736530.1:28001-40057 GCA_032191745.1 Picea mariana
ATGGAACCTTAAGGTTGTGTATTGATTTTAGACAGTTGAATAAAGTCACCATTAAGAACAAATATCCTTTGCCAAGGATTGATGACTTATTTGATCAATTGAAAGGTGCAAGAATATTTTCCAAGATTGACTTGAGATCATGTTATCATCAAGTCAGGATAAAGGAAGAAAATATCAGCAGGACAACATTCTGGACAAAATACAAGAATTATGAATTCACGGTAGTGCCATTTGGACTATCAAATGCCCCAACTAATTTTATGTGTCTGATGAATGGAGTGTTCAGTGAGTACCTGGACAAGTTTGTAATTGTATTCCTAGACGATATACTCGTCTACTCTAAGTTGGAAGAGGAGCATGAGAAACATTTAAGAATGATGTTGCAAGTTCTAAGAGAGCATAAATTGTATGCTAAACTAAATAAGTGCATCTTTTAACAAAACAAGATTCACTACTTAGGGCATATAATTTCAACAGAAGGGATAGCAGTGTATCTTGAGAAGATATAGGCCGTCAGAGGATGGCCAACGCTAAGGAATGTGATAGAGGTCAAATGATTCATGGATCTCTCCAGGTATTACCAAAGATTCATAAAAGGATTTTCAAAGCTTGCAAGTCCAATCACTTTTTTGCAAAAGAAGGGAGTGAAATTTGAATGGACTTCCAAGTGTGAAGAAAGCTTTCAACAACTAAAAGACATATTGACAAGTGCATCAATATTGAAGATTGTAGATCTAGATGAAGATTTTTTCATGTGCATTGATGCATGAAAGGAAGGGCTCGATGGAGTTCTCAGTCAATAAGATCATGTAATATGCTACGAGTCCAGAAAACTAAAAGAGAATGAAAGAAATTATGCTACCCATGATCTAGAGTTAGTAGAAAATGTACATACACTAAAAATGTGGAGACATTATCTCATGGGGAAGAAATTTGAGCTAAGGATAGACCATTGTGGTCTGAATCATTTGATTGGCAACCAAAATTAAATGTCATACAAACTAGATGGCTCAAATTTCTTAGTGAGTATGAATTTGAAATTAAGCATATAAAAGATAAGAAGAATCAAGTGGTTGATGTACTCAACATGAGAGCTCATGAAGTGCATATTGCAGCCATCAACATGTACAGGACAAATCTAAAGGAAAAAATTGTTGTAGCAGCAAATTCATATCAACATTATCTAAAAATAAAAGAGATATTATAGCAAGGTGATTTTCAGCAGAAATTTGACTCTTATGAGCTTAAAGAAGATGTATTTCTCATGTACAAAGGTAAAGTATACATGTTGAATTCTAGTGAGTTGAAAAATGCAGTTTTAAAGGAAATGCATAACGTGCCATATGTCAGGCACCCAGGATATCAGAAGACAATTACAGCTATAAGAAGCCAATACTTTTGGCGGGGAATGAAGAATGAAGTGGCTAATTACATAGTCAGGTGTCTAGAGTGCCAGAAGGTGAAAATTGAGCATAGACATCCAACAGGGCTATTGCATCCCTTTCCCATACCAGAATGGAAGTGGGAAGTATTTATGATTGATTTTATTACTAAGCTTCATAGAACAGTGAAGCAACATGATTCCATCATGGTCATGGTGGACAAATTAACTAAGGCAACACATTTTATTCCGATGAAGACTACACACAAGGCAAAAAATATTGCAAAGATTCATATGAAATAAGTTGTCAGGCTACATGGAGTGCCTAAGGAAATAGTTTCAGATAGAGATCCAAAGTTCACATCCAATTTTTGGAAGGGTTTGTTCAAAGACTTTGGGACAAATTTTAATCTCAATACAATGTATCAACTCGAGTCAAATGGGAAAACAAAGAGGACTAACATAATCATTGAAGACATGCTTAGGATGTATGTGATGGACCAACCATCAAAGTGGGAGGATTATATCCACTTAGTAGAATTTTCTTACAAAAATGGATATCAAGACTCACTAAAAATAAGTGTGTTTGAAGCATTGTATGGAAGAAAGTGTAACACACCAGTGAGTTTGCATAATCCAACAAACAGAGCAGTTGTTTGGAAAAGATTTATTAAAGGAAATTGAAGAGAAAATGGCAAAGATTAAGCAGAATTTAAAGGTTTCCCAGGATAGGCAGAAAAGTTATGCAGATAAGAATAAAGTATTTAGATATTTTAAAGTGGGCGAACATGTGTTTTTAAAAGTGAAGGAAAAGAGAAGTTTGTTAAGATTAGGAAGTTGCCCGAAGTTGGAAGCAAGATATTGTGGACCTTTTGAAATATTAGAAAAGATAAGACTAGTTGCATACATGCTAGCATTTCTTGCATCCATGAGAGTGAATAATGTATTTCATGTGTCATTATTAAAGAAATATGTTCCTGACCCTAACAACATAATTGATTGGAATGTGATCCAAGTGGAGCACGAAGGGGATTTCCTGGTGGAACCAGTACGCATCCTAGACCAAAAAGTTAACGTGCTCAAGAACAAGGCCATAGGGATGGTAAAGGTTCAATGGACCTGTTACGGTATTGAAGATGCTACATGGGAGCATGAAAAAAACATGTGGGAAGAATACCCACAAAATTTTGACAATTTTGAAGAAAACAAAATGCAAAACTCCATTTTGAGAAGATAGGGTTTCAGAACCACATCTCAGAGTCCTAACCAACTGCGTTGGATGGCTCATTCCTTGGGTTAATCATGATAAACAAATGGTACATTCCTTGGACTAGACATGATAAATGAATGGTGCATTCCTTGGGTTGACAAGTTGAAATGAATAAAAGATTATGGTTGGAATTGTTGTTGGAGTCGTAAAATTGCATAATTTTATTTTCTAAGTATTGTGATGTAAATTTGCATATATATATTGGAATAGTGTGCACCTAGGAAGACGTACAATTGTAGGGGAGGGGGGATGTAACATCCCCACTATAATCCCTAGTTTAATTAATGCTTAATATAGATATAATATGGGGCTATGACCAAGTAATGTAATATGTGAACTGTATTTCTATGTTTTAATAATAAATATGTGATCTTTGTTGCTAAGGGGACATGGAAAAAGATGGGGGATGAATTAATCCACAAGAGAGGGGATACTTTAGGATAATTTCCAAGAGGATTCCAAGGGGGAAATATCCATGTATATTAATTCAACCCATTTTCCTAAATTTGCCATTGGTGTATGAACCTTCTAATTTCTAATGGAGTGTTCCCAAAGCCAATCATTGAATACATGTAAGAGGGTGAGTGTGATTGGTCACATACCAAAGTTATTGGGCGCATAGGGGCTGAGTACAATCAACTTGGGGAAATCTGTGAGTCAAGAAATAAATCCAAAGGAGAGGAAATTTGTATTGGTTGGGACAATAGTTTTACATAGTCAAGTTTTGGACATGAGGAACAAGTAGGGAGGAGAGAAGAGATCTTGGAGATGGTGCATCCATGGAGGGAAAGTTATAGAGAATCTTGGAGAATTTTTGGAGTGTATTGGAGCTGAAGACTGAAGAGCCAGGTTTTCAGGCCTGAAGAGTGAACTCTTGAGTGATTTGCACTAAAACAATAAGTGTTTTTTGTTGTTTGCTGGTAGTTTTTCCTAGAAGTGAGTTCCCTTGAGTTCCTAGCTAAGAGATTCCTAGTTACCTATGACAGAGAGACCCTGATAAACAAATGGGACACCCGGAGGAATAATATCAGTGAAGGGGTACATTCCTTGGGTTGGGTAGGTCAAGAGGAAAAGAGCTAGTGGAAAATTGGCATAGTTGCAAGAGAATACCAATGGGTCATGGGAATTCTGAGTTGTGAGTGGACAGTGAGAGACCAACCTATTTTATGGGTAATTTGTTGTTGATATTTGGAACAACAAGTCTATGGTTGGGTGTAACATGTGTCTTAAGAAGTTGGTTTCACATCTATTTATAAAAATATAAGTGTTTAATCATGTTGATGTGTTATTTTATGAGTTTAATTGTTGTGCATGAGCTCTGTGTAGTTGGAAATAATTTATATGTTTTCATGTTGGATTATTAGACAACATTAATGTTGATTTTAGTGTGTTGTATATGCAACAATTTAATGGTATTAGACAATATTCAAATTTGTATTTAATCTGTAGTTAAAGGCTACATGAAATTATTTAGCTAGCAGAAATTTCATTTTTATGAGCATTCTACACCGTAATGTCCCTTGGTTGGGCTGGGAGACATTACACTATGATCCATAAAATCCAATAGGGAAACATAAAGATTGAAATCGGAAGTGTAACTATGATCCATAAATAGAATCCAATGGGGAAAGACAAATATTCCAACCGAAAGTGTGTACATATGAGGTAGATATTTTTGCTACTTATGATGAGGCATTTTTTTTAAGTAGGACAATTTCACAGACTATTTTTACTAAGGTATTTTCACTGAGACACTTTCATACATCATTTTCATGCAGGTATACTTCTGCAACCTTAATTTATGAGTTTGACTTAATTAGATGCACAAGTTTCTTCTCCCGGTCTTGTTTATAATTTAGTTCCTCTCTATTCCTTTATTCCAATATGAAGAATTCACCACATTTACTAAAACCTATCAAGGGGTGACCTAGAAAACTATAACCCTAAACAATCTTTGTGAATATGTAAAATCATTAGAGAAACATAGAGAAGAAAGAGAATCCAAACCTCAAATAGAGTTAGAGGTAATGCTTGATAATAAGTTTAGATCCTTTGAAGACAAGATTCAGATGTAGATAGACAATAAAATAATAGGGTTGGAGAATAAGTTGGAAAAAATGGAGATTGGTTTTACAAGAAATGGAAAAACAAAGAAAAGAAAAGAAACAATCAACCCAAGAACTAGAAGTCAATTATCTAGAAAATATTAATCCGAGGAACATAATTAAAGAACTAGAAAAAAAACTAAATAACAATTTGGCCCTAAATAGTTCGGAAGGTAAATTGGATATCAAATCCATGAAAGAAGAAATGAATAAGATTATAGAGTTAGACCATGAGCATAACAAAAGAGCCTTGGGCCCTATAATGTTTGGTTTGAAAGCGAAGAAAGATGATTGGCGTGTTAGCACTAGTCAAGGAAGAACTACAAAATAAATTACAAATTGAAACAACTTTTCTAATAGAAGCAAGGAGGTTGAGAAAAATAATTGAGAATAAAGGTAGATTAATACATGTTAAGGTATGCTCTAATGATCATAAATATGGCATACTCAAGAAAACTTTGAGTTTAAAAGAGTCTCAAATATTTATAAATTAAGACCTCATTCAAAAAGACCAAGTTGAATTAAGGAAGGATAAATAGGTAAAAGAAACCAAGATTGAAGGGAAATGGGAAATAATTAGGAAAACAATAGCTATTATTATGGATAGACACCAAAAATATAATAATAAATAGGAATTTGGGACACTCTAAATCCTATCTTGGAACTGTTGTGTCTTTCCATGGAGAAAAGGGCCTATGTTAAGTTGGATCCTGAGTGAAATTGATATTATATTGCTTGTTGAAACTTGGGAGCATAAAGAATCTAAGGTCCCTAACATAGAAGGATTTGTTTTGTGGTCAAACATGAAACAAGAGATCCTACCACAAAGGAATTGGAGGCATATATTTTTACATAAAAAGGAACAATTTTCCTTACATTAGGCTTCACAAGAAAGACCCTTTCAATAAGTACATGTGGATAAAGATTTAAGATATTAATGCTAAGAATATTTTTAGACTGTTATTGAATAAATTAGTTAATGCGAACACAAACCAATATCCCTAGCTTGGGAACCCAAAGCTACAAAAAAATAGCACGGAACATATTACTTCCCTTAGATTCATACAATTGAAATACTGATAAGTAAGGACTCATACCTCTTTATCGACGGTTGTCCTTGCTAATTGTATCTCCTAGCTTGATTTAGAGGATTTTGAATAGAAACTTGCAAAAGTAAACAAGTTAACCAGTGAAAGCAACAATAGTACTTCGAAAAATCTATACAAATGACCAAGGAGAAATGTAATAAAGACAGTTTACAATGAACAATCTTTATAGGAAAGAAAACATGTTACTGCATTAATAATAATGGAAGAGTTACAACCAATGTCTTGGTGTTGTGAGGCTCTTTCCAATGGTTCATTGCTCCAATACCCACATTACTTCCATGAGGTCCATCACCATCAACTGAATACTTTGACACAAGAATCTCTCAAGGCCAAAGAACAATCATATAATCTCAAATCAGAAGGTAAAGCTATTAACCATTACTCACTACTATTTATTCTCCATTATCTATTAACCATTTCCCATGAGGGAAGTCTCCTTTTATAGATTGAAGAGGAAGTTAGGATCTCCCCAAATCAAGAGTATGGGTGGGATCCAAACCGATCGGAGGACACCTCATATCCTAAGATTCTCTCTAGAAACTTCATGAATTTCTTCCTTTTTCCTCCCTTCAAATAGTGTCACACCCCGTGAACTAGCAACATGAGACACTATCATTGTCTGCAGTCGTGCAACATGCAAGACTTTCACAAAAAACATTTTAAAATAAATTATGACTTCTTTCAAGGAAAGGTCTTTCTTCGGTGATCATGGATTTTAAGCTTTGGATGATGGAAAGTAGGTGAACATTATCAAATGTGACAAAACAATGTGTAACAGAATGTCCCCCAAAGTATGAAGATAGAAAGGGGTGATAGGTGAAATACTTTGTTGTGTGGGTATTGAAATAAAGAACACATCAGTTGGAGACCTGTAAAAAAAATCAAGGAATTACTAAGGTAGGAATTCCCATACTTAGAAAACAAATGAATCAAAGCATAAGTGCTTACATACAAATATCCATGTCAAGTATGATAGATCATGACCACCAAAGATACACCGTGGATCCATGCCAATGTGTCTCAAATCCAAACATAGCCACCAAATATACATTGTGTATCTATCTAATAAAGACTCAAATTTGAACATAGCCACGAGACATACATTGTGGATCTATGCAACAATACATACTCAAAATACTCCATCGCATCTTGGATCTATTAGATATAATCCAGGGTCTTCGCCCCCACTGTTCCATAGTACAAATCTATCCATGTGAATAAAGGTGTCAAAGTTGAACATGGTAGAAATAATTTGATTATCGATCAATGATGAAAATCGTTAACAGATGTGAAAGGAACCATCAATGATGACTATATTCCTTAAGGTACTTAAGTACATTCCATTGATTGTGAATAGATGAGTTGAAGTCAAGCACTCATAGAATCATTCAATCGAAGGTCAATGATGAAAACATGTCATCAAAGGCGAGGAAACTTGCCATTGAGGCATGCAAGTCCCAAGGCACTAAAAAGTTTTTAAAGCAACTTCCTAGATAATGTGTTGAAGTTGATATGAAGTGATCTATCACAGGAAGGCCTTGATGTATCCCCCATAAATGACATGAAACAGGTACAAATATTTGAAGTAGATCATAGTATAGAGTTATTTAGGTCTGACTTAGGGATGGATGATACTACAAAAATGGTTGACGCGATAGAAGGATTTTTGGTTGGACTTTTCTTGAACGTATTGATGACACGGAAATTGTCTTGGAAGAACTGACTCAAAAGGAGGATCACAGACCAAAATTTAAATTTGGAGAAACATATGATCAACAATAGACAAGTGGATTTCTTAATCTAACATGAGGAGTGAAAGAGTGTCATGTTCAAGAGTGACTTGCTTCCAAAAATTAATACAGATTTTATACAAGTTTCATTCTCTATTTCCCCCCACCATTTCTAGTGAGTAACTCTTTATTTTTACACAAGACTGAGGAGGATAACATATGTTTGTACTCTAATCTCATCCTTCGTATGAGTCCTTCAAAGTATTTTTAATGAACCCTAGGAAAGAGTGGTTCGGTCTCATATGGGTCTTTCAATGTACGTTTTATGAGTCTAGAGAAAGTAAACTCAGTGTTTTTTAGGTTTAGGGAGTTTGAAAAGCACTTAAAGAAAACTGCAAGATAAACTTTTTCGTAAATTTAGTCTCCCAAGTCCGAAAAAAGTATAAAATAATACATAGGATAACTCTTCTAGCCATGATTGACTAGAGTATTCATTTTTCATAATTAATCATACTAAGCCTAAAAAGGGTTAAACTAATATTGAATAAATTATCTTTCAAATTATTTAACTAGTGTGAAAGGAAACAAGTTTTCTCTGCAATATTCATAGGGTTTTGAAAAGAGCTTAAAGAAAATCCCTAATATAGTTTTTTTAATTTATATATACATTTTTTAAAGAGTTTCGAAAGACTATAAAAAATATTCTTGAACATAACTTTATGTATCGAAATTTGACATGTAATTTGCAAAAACATCATTTCTGCTAAAAAATTATGTCAACCAAATGAGACACTATATAAAAGGGGCGAAAATGAAATAGAATATAAAAATAATATTCCATTCTAGGTTAAAAAGAAGAAAAGAGTAATTTATTTTTACCATTTGTGTTTTTACCTCTCAATAGTGCAGAAAAAAAACCCATTTTGGTTAGTTCTTTAGGAAACGATTGCAGACAGATCTATGGATGATTCCAAATTCCGTCTCCACCAGGTAATAGATTCTTCCCTCTCCTTCAATTTGATGTCCAATTTTTTCATTCCAAGCTAATTTTTATGTGTCTGGGGGCTTTTTCCATTCCCTAAAATGCACCATACAGGTGTCGTAGGGCCCCCATATCGAGGACTACGACACTTAAGAGTTTCACAATCATACCTTATTGATAAGTGTGACAATGTTACTCTTTGTGTAAAAAATAGGGTGTGACACCCATAAAACTCAATTTTATTTTTCATTTTACATTGTGGGGTTTGAAAATCTTGGATTCAAGTTGATGGATAAGTTCTCTAATTGTTGTTTGCAAGATTTTCATTAGAAAAATGTTGGAATGAAGGGAGAGAGAGCATGAAATGGAAGATCAAATTGTGCCCAATTATCTAGATACCATGTTGGCACTTTGAAGGTGCGGATTAGAAAAATTATTCCAGGTTCATGGCATGAGGGCCCAAATTTGTTTATTGGAATTCCTCGTAAAGATGTGGGAACCCAATGAACAAGTTTTTGAGGTTGGAGTTCATGATCTAGCCTTGGAAATTGAAGATATTTACTTCTTGATTTGGATCTCAACACAAGGAGAGCGAGTTTCTTTGTCTGGATTTAGAGGAGGTGGTGAGAAGACCAAAAGGTACATCTCACAACACTACATTGCAGGTACCAGAAAAAGTAGCGGGAAGATCCCAATAAAAATTTTTGGAGATATTCCTTTAAGAACCATCCTTTTCACTATTGCTCGATTTTCCAAAAGTGCAGCTCCTCTCTTGGATAACATTTCTCAAATCCAGTATGTTGTTGATTGTATGGCACCCATAGTATTTAACTGGTGTGAAGGGCTTCTTGAGAGGATGAAAGATCAATTGACCAAGTGTACGACAGTTTGATTGAAGAAATTTGGTTATGGTTCAGTTTTGGTATCTTTCTTTCTCGATAGAGTTCCATTGTTACGTCTGCAGAGTATGGAGTTAAATGAATACCCTAACCCACAAGAGCCTTGTATGAAGAGGTGGGTGGATATTATGGCACGCCATGGTGGTGGCCCAATAGTTTCATATTATGAGAATCTCTTCCAATGGCTAAAGAAAAAACTCATCATGATCAAAGACTATGCTTATACATGGATGGAGTTTCGAGGGGATCCAAACTTAGTCCTTCGAGAGGGATACCAGTGGAACGATTCGGGTAAAAATAAACCATTGTTTTTTAAATTTTAAATGTTTTTGTTGTATTGAGACTAATTTTGTTTTCATCACGTAGATATCGGGTCAAACAAACCATATGGGACTTCGTCGATATAGAGGAGAGGTGAGTAGGGTGCGATGGTTTCCTATGATCGTGAAGCAGATGAGGAGCTCAAGGAAATTGAACATAACCTCGAGGGGTTGACCTTGGGTATATCATGTATCCAGATCGACAATCTTTCGTGACAGTACCAGTGGCACACTATGGCAGTATCCAGATGCATAACTCGTTTGGTTCGATGAGTGGCTCAGGCCATAATATGCTACCATGAGCATTGGGACCTAGAGATGACTAAGATCTTTTCAGTTGTTTGGTTATCAACGTGTATTGACATAAAATTTGTAGGTTTTGTGTTGTCCCAACACATTTTGTAAAAATTTTTGAACATTTAATATAACGCTACTTCTACTTATGTTCTATTTGGTGCAAAATGCATATGTGAATTTTAAAAATGTTGCAAATGTATATCTAATACATAATTAGCTAAAGCATATGTTCATGTATTTAGGTTTCTTTGAATGTGTTGATACTCTAAATAGTCAAACTCTCTTTCCAAGAGATGAACCCTTAAATATACTCGTAAAAGAGTAGGACTTATGATAGAATAAATGTTACTTAAATTTGAGAGTCAAGTCAAACAACTAAGCGATGAATGCTAAGTGAGATAGCTTCAGTCAACAGTTCAATAATTGCACTATATTCTGTGATATTGTTAGTCCCACAACCAAGACATATACCATGTAGACTTATCAACTCATCGATAGGCATGTAAATTTCACATGCATTAGAAGCAAGGTTCTGAGTACTGCAACTAACACCATCAACAAAACAACATAAGGTGAAGGGAGCGTCGACATCTGCAAACGAAGCACAATGCAAGATAAGCAGTAGATAGGAATCGTTGAACAAGGAGATAATAGCACACCAAAATATGGTACAATATATACAAAGCACTTATGTAGAATGACTCTAGGCATAGTACTTCTTCAGGTAAAGCCCATTTTGAGGATCACCCAAAGGAATCCCATCATAATCCACTAACTCATAAGTGCCTTTCCCTAATACACATTTAATGATATAAGGGTCATTCCACATGGGCTCAATTTACCTGCCCCCAATATTTCACAATTTTGATCAAATAATAGGACCAAGTCACCTTCAGAAAACACACGAGGTCTAATAGTTTTATCATATTGATATTTGACACATTTTTACGGGTTTCATTAGCCAGAGTGGCATCACGACGAGTTTCATCTAATCATGTCAAGTACAAAATATGTTCTTCCTCGATGGTGGTATTGGGAAGTAATTCGACAACTAGTTTTAAAGATGGTATTTTGCATTCAATTGGCAACATGACTTCTCAACCATATACCAGCTAGAATGGCGTAAAACCCAAAAAAAATTTACTGAGGTTCGATATGCCCATAATGCCAAAACAAATATCATATACCAATTCAATTTGTGAATCCCTATCATCCCACAAAGCATCATTGTCAAAACTTTGTTTATGGCTTCGACTTGGCCATTGGCCTACAGATAGTAAGGAGTTGAGTTTCCATGCGGTAAACCCAACTTAGCGATTAATTTTGACATCGTGTAATTTTGAAAATGAGTGCCATGATCGGTGAAAATGGATTGGGGCACACCGAATCAAGCAATAATGTGATTAAAAATGAAAAGGGTTAGAGTTTTCCCGACGTTATTGAATGTAGGCATCGCCTCAACCCACTTAGTGAAATAATCCATGGCGACAATAATATACCCATTCCCCTCGACCGAGTGAGGGTTACATGTCATGAAATAAATGTCCCATTTGGAAAATGGACCATTGAAAACTATAGGGTGAAGTGGAGCAGGAGGTGCACGCAACTTACGATTGTAGATCTAGCACACATGACACTTTTGGACCGCAAGGATGCAATCCTTAAACAATGATGGCCAAAATCATTTGTCTTGTAGAATTTTTTTGGGAAGTGGCATACCCAGACATATGACCACCACATGCTCCAGCATGACAATCATTAAGAGCTCTCTTGGCTTCCTCATGTGTTAAACATCGTCGAAAAATGGAATTGACACCACGACGATAAAGGGTATCGCCAACAATGATGTATTGTCGAGCTTGGTATTAGATTCGATGTCATTCAATGCTAAAAAAATCAGGCAAAAAAGTTTGGGTTTGGAGATAGATTATGATATCTCCATACCATGGATCTAAAGAACTGA
>JASDQU010736530.1:40107-54672 GCA_032191745.1 Picea mariana
ATGGAAAAAGATGGGGGATGAATTAATCCACAAGAGAGGGGATACTTTAGAATAATTTCCAAGAGGGGTCCAAGGGGGAAATATCCATGTATATTAATTCAACCCATTTTCCTAAATTTGCTATTGGTGTATGAACCTTCTAATTTCTAATGGAGTGTTCCCAAAGCCAATCATTGAATACATGTAAGAGGGTGGGTGTGAGTGGTCACATACCAAAGTTATTGGGTGCATAGGGGCTGAGTACAATCAACTTGGGGAAATCTGCGAGTTAAGAAAGAAAGCCAAAGGAGAGGAAATTTGTATTGGTTGGGACAATAGTTTTACATAGTCAAGTTTTGGACATGAGGAACAAGTAGGGAGGAGAAAAGAGATCTTGGAGATGGTGCATCCATGGAGGGAAAATTATAGAGAATCTTGGAGAATTTTTGGAGTGTATTGGAGTTGAAGACTAAAGAGCCAGGTTTTCAGGCTTGAAGAGTGAACTCTTGAGTGATTTGCACTAAAACAATAAGTGTTTTTTGTTGTTTGTTGGTAGTTTTTCCTAGAAGTGAGTTCCCTTGAGTTCCTAGCTGAGAGATTTCTAGTTACCTATGACAGAGAGACCCTGATAAACAAATGGGACACCTGGGGGACTAAGATCAATGAAGGGGTACATTCCTTGGGTTGGGTAGGTCAAGAGGAAGAGAGCTGGTGGAAAATTGGGATAGTTGCAGGATAATACCAATGGGTCGTGGAATTATGAGTTGTAAGTGGACAGTGAGAGACCAACCTATTTTATGGGTAATTTGTTGTTGATATTTGGAACAGCAAGTCTATGGTTGGGTGTAACATGTGTCTTAAGAAGTTGGTTTCAATCTTTTTATAAAAATATAACTGTTTAATCATGTTGATGTTTTATTTTATGAGTTTAATTGTTGTGCATGAACTCTTTGTAGTTGGAAATAATTTATATGTTTTCATGTTGGATTATTAGACAACATTCATGTTGATTTTAGCATGTTGTATATGCATCAAGTTAATGGTATTAGACAATATTCAAATTTGTATTTAATATGTAGCTGAAAGCTACGTGAAATTATTTAGCTAGCAGAAATTTCATTTTTATGAGTATTCTGCATCGTAATGTCCTTTGGTTGGGTTGGGGGACATTACACTATGATCCATAAAATAATCCAATAGGGGAACATAAAGATTGAAATCAGAAGTGTAACTATGATCCATAAATAGAATCCAATGGGGAAAGACAAAGATTCCAACCGAAAGTGTGTACATATGAGGTAGATATTTTTTCTACTTATGATGAGGCATTTTTTTTAAGTAGGACAATTTCACGGACTATTTTTACTAAGGTATTTTCACTGAGACACTCTCATACATCATTTTCATGCAGGTATACTTCTGCAACCTTAATTTATGAGTTTGACTTAATTAGATGCACAAGTTTCTTCTCCCAATCTTGTTTATAATTTAGTTCCTCTCTATTCCTTTATTCCAATATGAAGAATTCACCACATTTACTAAAACCTATCAAGGGGTGACCTAGAAAACTATAACCCTAAACAATCTTTGTGAATATATAAAATCATTAGAGAAACATAGAGAAGAAAGAGAATCCAAACCTCAAATAGAGTTAGAGGTAATGCTTGATAATAAGTTTAGATCCTTTGAAGACAAGATTCAGAAGTAGATAGACAATAAAATAATAGGGTTGGAGAATAAGTTGCAAAAAATGGAGATTGGTTTTACAAGAAATGGAAAAAGAAAAGAAAAGAAGTAATCAACCCAAGAACTAGAGGTCAATTATCTAGAAAATATTAATCCGAGGAACATAATTAAAGAACTAGAAAAAAAACTAAATAACAATTTGGCCCTAAATAGTTCGGAAGGTAAATTGGATATCAAATCCTTCAAAGAAGAAATGAATAAGATTATAGAGTTAGACCATGGGCATAACAAAAGAGCCTTGGACCCTATAATGTTTGGTTTGAAAGCGAAGAAAGATGATTGGTGTGTTAGCACTAGTCAAGGAAGAACTACAAAATAAATTACAAATTGAAACAACATTTCTAATAGAAGTAACGAGGCTGAGAAAAATAATTGAGCATAAAGGTAGATTAACACATGTTAAGGTAAGCTCTAATGACCATAAATATGGCATACTCAAGAAAACTTTGAGTTTAAAAGAGTCTCAAATATTTATAAATTAAGACCTCATTCAAAAAGACCAAGTTGAATTAAGGAAGGATAAATAGGTAAAAGAAACCAAGATTGAAGGAAAATGGGAAATAATTAGGAAAATAATAGCTATTATTATGGATAGAGACCAAAAATATAATAATAAATAGGAATTTGGGACACTCTAAATCCTATCTTGGCACTGTTGTGTCTTTCCATGGAGAAAAGGGCCTATGTTAAGTTGGATCCTGAGTGAAATTGATATTATATTGCTTGTCGAAACTTGGGAGCATAAAGAATCTAAGGTCCCTAACATAGAAGGATTTGTTTTGTGGTCAAACATGAAACAAGAGATCCTACCACAAAGGAATTGGAGGCATATATTTTTACATAAAAAGGAACAATTTTTCTCACATTAGGCTTCACAAGAAAGACCCTTTCAATAAGTACATGTGGATAAAGATTTAAGATATTAATGCTAAGAATATTTTCATACTGTTATCGAATAAATTAGTCAATGAGAACACAAACCAATATCCCTAGCTTGGGAACCCAAAGCTACAAAAAAATAGCACGGAACATATTACTTCCCTTAGATTCATGCAATCGAAATACTGATAAGTAAGGACTCATACCTCTTTACCGACGGTTGTCCTCGCTAATTGTAGCTCCTAGCTTGATTTAGAGGATTTTGAATAGAAACTTGCATAAGTAAACAAGTTAACCAGTGAAAGAAACAATAGTACTTCGACAAATCTATACAAATGACCAAGGAGAAATGTAATAAAGACAGTTTACAATGAACAATCTTTATAGGAAAGAAAACATGTTACTGCATTAATAATAAGGGAAGAGTTACAACCAGTGTCTTGGTGTTGTGAGGCTCTTTCCAATGGTTCATTTCTCCAATACCCACATTAATTCCATGAGTTCCATCACCATCAACTGAATACTTTGACACAAGAATCTCTCAAGGCCAAAGAACAATCGTATAATCTCAAATCAGAAGGTAAAGCTATTAACCATTACTCACTACTATTTATTCTCCATTATCTATTAACTATTTCCCATGAGGGAAGTCTCCTTTTATAGATTGAAGAGGAAGTTAGGATCTCCCCAAATCAGGAGTATGGGTGGGATCCAAACCGATCGGAGGACACCTCATATCCTAAGATTCTCTCTAGAAACTTCGTGAATTTCTTCCTTTTTCCTCCCTTCAAATAGTGTCGCACCCTGTGAACTAGCAACATGAGACACTGTCATTGTCTGCAGTTGTGCAACATGCAAGACTTTCACAAAAAATGTTTTAAAATAAATTATGACTTCTTTCAAGGAAAGGTCTTTCTTCGGTGATCATGGATTTTAAGCTTTGGATGATGGAAAGTAGGTGAACATTATCAATTGTGACAAAACAATGTGTAACAGAATGTCCCCCAAAGTATGAAGATAGAAAGGGGTGATAGATGAAATACTTTGTCGTGTGGGTATTGAAATGAGGAACACATCAGTTGGAGACCTATAAAAAAAAATCAAGGAATTACTAAGGTAGGCATTCCCATACTTAGAAAACAAATGAATCAAAGCATAAGTACTTACATAGAAATATCCATGTCAAGTATGATAGATCATGACCACCAAAGATACACCATGGATCCATGCCAATATGTCTCAAATCCAAACATAGCCACCAAAGATATATTGTGTATCTATCTCATAAAGACTCAAATTTGAACATAGCCACGAGACATACATTGTGGATCTATGCAACAATACATACTGAAAATACTCCATCTCATCTTGGATCTATTAGATATAATCCAGGGTCTTCGCCCCCACTGTTTCATAGTACAAATATATCCATGTGAATAAAGGTGTCAAAGTTGAACATGGTAGAAATAATCTGATTATCGATCAATGATGAAAATCGTTAACAGATGTGAAAGGAACCATCAATGATGGCTATATTCCTTAAGGTACTTAAGTACATTCCATTGAGTGTGAATAGATGAGTTTAAGTCAATCACTCATAGAATCATTCGATTGAAGGTCAATGATGAAAACATGTCATCGAAGGCGAGGAAACTTGTCATTGAGGCATGCAAGTCCCAAGGCACTGAAAAGTTTTTAAACCAACTTCCTAGATAATGTGTTGAAGTTGATATGAAGTGATCTATCACAGGAAGGCCTTGATGTATCCCCCATAAACGACACGAAATAGGTACAAATATTTGAAGTAGATCATAGTATAGAATTATTTATGACTGACTCGGGGATGGATGATACTACAAAAAGGGTTGATGCGATAGAAGGATTTTTGGTTGGACTTCTCTTGAATGTATTGATGAAACGGAAATTGTCTTGGAAGCACTGACTCAAAAGGAGGATCACAGACCAAAATTTAAATTTGGAGAAACGTATGATCAACAATAGACAAGTGGATTTCTTAATCTAACATGAGGAGTGAAAGAGTGTCATGTTCAAGAGTGACTTGCTACCAAAAATTAATACAAATTTTATACAAGTTTTGTTCTCTATTTACCCCCACCATTTCTAGCGAGTACCTCTTTATTTTTACACAATATTGAGGAGGATAACATATGCTTGTAATATAATCTCATCCTTCATATGAGTCCTTCGGAGTATTTTTAACGAACCCTAGGAAAGAGTGGTTCGGTCTCATATGGGTCTTTCAATGTACGTTTTATGAGTCCAGAGAAAGTAAACTCAGTGGTTTTTTAGGTTTAGGGAGTTTGAAAAGTACTTAAAGAAAACTCCAAGATAAACTTTTTCGTAAATTTAGTCTCCCAATTTCGAAAAAGTATAAAATAATACATAGGATAACTCTTCTAGCCATGATTGACTAGAGTATTCCTTTTTCGTAATTAATCATACTAAGCCTGAAAAGGGGTTAAACTAATATTGAATAAATTCTCTTTCAAATTATTTAACTAGTGTGAAAGGAAACAAGTTTTCTCTGCAATCTTTTCATATTCATAAGGTTTTGAAAAGAGCTTAAAGAAAATCCCTAATATAGTTTTTTTAATTTATATATACATTTTTTAAAGAGTTTCGAAAGACTATAAAAAATATTCTTGAACATAACTTTATGTATCAAAATTTGACCTGTAATTTGCAAAAACATCATTTCTGCTAAAAACTTATGTCAACAAAATGAGACACTATATAAAATGAGCGAAAATGAAATAGAATATAAAAATAATATTCCATTCTAGGTTAAAAAGAAGAAAAGAGTAATTTATTTTTACCATTTGTGTTTTTACCTCTCAATAGTGAAAAAAAAAAACCATTTTGGTTAGTTCTTCAGGAAACGATTGCAGACATATCTATGAATGATTCCAAATTTTGTCTCCATCAGGTAATAGATTCTTCCCTCTCCTTCAATTTGATGTCCAATTTTTTCATTCCAAGCTATTTTTTATGTTTCTAGGGGCTTTTTCCATTCCCTAAAATGCGCCACACAATTGTCGTAGGGCCCCCATATCGAGGACAACGACACTTAAGAGTTTCACAATCATACCTTATTGATAAGTGCGAAAATGTTACTCTTTGTGTAAAAAATAGGGTGTGACACCCATAAAACTCAATTTTGTTTTTCATTTTACATTGCAGGGTTTGAAAATCTTGGATTCAAGTTGATGGATAAGTTCTCTAATTGTTAATTGCAGGATTTTCATTAGAAAAATGTTGGAATGGAGGGAGAGAGAGAATGAAATGGAAGATCAAATTGTGGCCAATTATCCAGATGCCATGTTGGCACTTTGAAGGTGTGGATTAGAAAAATTATTCCAGGTTCATGGCATGAGGGCCCAAATTTGTTTATTGGAATTCCTCGTAAAGATGTGGGAACCCAATGAACAAGTTTTTGAGGTTGGAGTTCATGATCTAGCCTTGGAAATTGAATATATCTACTTCTTGACTTGGATCTCAACACAAGGAGAGCGAGTTTCTTTGTTTGGATTTAGAGGAGGTGGTGAGAAGACCAAAAGGTACATCTCACAACACTACATTGCAAGTACCAGAAAAAGCAGCGGGAAGATCCCAATAAAAAATGTTGGAGATATTTCCTTAAGAACCATCCTTTTCACTATTGCTCAATTTTCCAAAAGTGTGTCTCCTCTCTTGGATAACATTTCTCAAATGCAGTATGTTGTTGATTGTATGGAACCCATAGTATTTAACTGGTGTGAAGGGCTTCTTGAGAGCATGAAAGATCAATTGACCAAGTGTAAGATGGATTGATTGAAGCAATTTGGTTATGGTTCGGTTTTGGTATCTTTCTTTCTTGATAGAGTTCCATTGTTACGTCTGCAAAGTATGGAGTTAGATGAATACCCTAACTCACAAGAGCCTTGTATGAAGAGGTGGGTGGATATTATGGCATGCCATGGTGGCGGCCTGATAGTTTCACATGATGAGAATCTCTTCCAATGGCTAAAGAAAAAACTCATCGTGATCAAAGACTATGCTTATACATGGATGGAGTTTCGAGGAGATCCAGACTTAGTCCTTCGAGAGGGATACCAGTGGAACGATTCGGGTAAAAATAAACCATTGTTTTTTAACTTTTAAATGTTTTTTTTGTATTGAGACTAATTTTGTTTTCATCATGCAGATATCGGGTCAAACAGACCATATGGGACTTCGTCAATATAGAGGAGAGGCGAGCAGGGTGCGATGGTTTCCTATGATCGTGAAGCAGATGAGGAGCTCGAGGAAATTGAACATAACCTCGAGGGGTTGACCTTGGGTATACCGTATATCCAGATCGACGATCTGTCGTGACGGTACCAGTGGCACACTACGACAGTATCCAGATGCATAACTTGTTTGGTTCGATGAGTGGCTCAGGCCATAATATGCTACCATGAGCATTGAGACCTAGAGATGACTAAGATCTTTTCAGTTGTTTGGTTATCGACGTGTATTGACATAAAATTTGTAGGTTTTGTGTTGTCCCAACACATTTTGTAAAACTTTTTGAACATTTAATATAACGCTACTTCTACTTATGTTCTATTTGGTGCAAAATGCATATGTGAATTTTCAAAATGTTGCAAATGTATATCTAATACATAATTAGCTAAAGCATATGTTCATGTATTTAGGTTTCTTTGAATGTGTTGATACTCTAAATAGTCAAACTCTCTTTCCAAGAGATGAACCCTTAAATATACTCGTAATAGAGTAGGACTTCTGATAGAATAAATGTTACTTAACTGCAGTACCACAAGTTGAGAGTCAAGTCAAACAACTAAGTGATGAATGCCAAGTGAGATAGCTTCAGTCAACAGTTCAATAATTGCACTATATTATGTGATATTGTTAGTCCCGCAACCAAGACATATACCATGTAGACTTATCAACTCATCGATAGGCATGTAAATTTCACATGCATTAGAAGCAAGGTTATGAGTACTGCAGCTAACACCATCAATAAAACCAACATAAGGTGAAGGGAGTGCTGACATCTGCAAACGAAGCACAATGCAAGATAAGCAGTAGATAGGAATCGTTGAAAAAGGAGATAATAGCACACCAAACTATGGTACAATATATACAAGGCACTTATGTAGAATGACTCTAGGCATAGTACTTCTTCAAGTAAAGCCCATTTTGAGGCTCACCCAAAGGAATCCCATCATAATCCACTAACTTATAAGACCCTTTCTCTAATACACGTTTAATGATATAAGGGTCATGCCACATGGGCTCGAATTTACCTACCCCCAATATTTCACAATTTTGATCAAATAATAGGACCAAGTCACCTTCAGAAAACACACGAGGTCTAACAGTTTTATCATATTGAGATTTGACACGTTTTTACGGGTTTCATTAGCTAGAGTGGTGTCACAACGAGTTTCATCTAATCATGTCAAGTACAAAAGACGTTCTTCCTCGGTGGTGGTATTGGTAAGTAATTCGATCGCTAGTTTCAAAGATGGTATTTCGCATTCAATTGGCAACACGACTTCTAAACCATATACCAGCTAGAATGGTGTAAAACCCAATATTTTTTTACCAAGGTTTGATATGCTCATAATGCCAAAACAAACATCGTATACCAATTCGATTTGTGAATCCCTATCATCCTACAAAGCATCATTGTCAAAACTTTGTTTACAGCTTAGACTTGGCCATTGGCCTACGGATAGTAAGGAGTTGAGTTTCCATGTGGTAAACCCAACTTGGCAATTAATTTCGACATCATGTAATTTTGAAAATGAGTGCCATGATCGGTGAAAATGGATTGGGGCACACTGAATCAAGCAATAATGTGATTAAAAATGAAAAGGGTTAGAGTTTTTCTGATGTTATTGAATGTAGGCATCGTCTCAACCCACTTAGTGAAATAATCCATGGCAACAATAATATACCCATTCCCCTCGACCGAGTGAGGGTTACATGTCATCAAATCGATGTCCCATTTGGAAAATGGACCATCGAAAACTATAGGGTGAAGTGGAGCAGGAGGTGCACGCAGCTTACGATTGTAGATCTGGCACACAAGACACTTTTGGACCGCAAGGATGCAATCCTTAAATAGTGATGGCCAAAATCATTCCTCTCATAGAATTTTTTGGGAAGTGGCATACCCAGACATATGACCACCACATGCTCCGGCATGACAATCATTAAGAGCTCTCTTGGCTTCCTCATGTGTTAAAAATCGTCGAAAAATGGAATTGACACCACGATGATAAAGGGTATCACCAACAATGATGTATTGTCGAGCTTGGTATTGGATTCGACATCATTCAATGCTAGAAAAATCAGGAAATTTTTTTTGGGTTTGGAGATATATTATGATATCTCTATACCATGGATCTAAAAAACTGATTAAAAAAATAGATTCATCAGGGATCAAATTTTCTACCACACTTTTTGTTTCAATTGAGGGAAGGTCATAAATTAACTCAGCAAAAACCAAATATTTCTTTGCCTTGGCTTTCTCAAATTCTAAATCAAACTCGTGTAGGATAACGATCCCTTTGGAGTATTTTCCCCCCATCACTTGTCTAGTCAGAATATGTTGCATGGGGTTGCAATAATAAATGATGATGGTTTTACGCAATAATATGTAGTGATGGAAACTTTGGATAGCTTGAACAACAACCAATGCCAATTTATCCATATGTGAATATTTGATTTTGGAAGTGTTAAGACTCTGACTTAAATAGTAAATCACGTATTCATCATGTGATTCATCCTCTTGGACAAGCACCATAGCAATGGTACTATCAGAAGCGACAATGTACAAAAATTAATCTCGACTGTAATATGGGGGATGTAACAATGGTGTATGAGTTAACACATGCTTCAAAAAATCAAATGCCTTTTGAGTGATGTCATCCCAAAAAAATGGAACCCCTTTCTTAAAAAGTCGAGTAAAACATTTGGTCAATTCAACGTAGTTGGGAACGAATCGACGTAAAAAGTTTTCTTTCCCTTGCAAACTTTGGAGTTGGTGTAACGTAGAAGGAGGAGGCAAATTCAGTATGGCCTCAATCTTCAAGGGATCAACACAAATCTCATGCTTGGATATGATCAAACCTAAGAGGTGTCTTGATTCCACACAGAATAAACATTTATGTGAATTTAAGCGAATATTGTAATGTCGACATCTAAGGAATATGGCGCATAGATTTGTCAGATGATCTTGACATCACATGGAATGTGCAGGCAAATCATCAAGATATGGTTGAACAATATGCTTAATGTCATGAAATGCATAATACATAGCTCATTGAAAAGTAGTGCCAACGTTCTTAATTTCGAAAGGAATCTTTCGATAGGCGAAAGTACCCCAAGGACAAATAAAAGAAGTTTTATGTTGATCTGATGGTAGTATTTTTATTTGATTATAGCCGGAAAAACCTTCCATAAATGAGAAGATTTCACTATCGGCATAGTCATCGACTATCTGGTCGATAAAAGGGGTTGGATAATTATCTTTTGGACAACCAACATTAAATGCCAGACAAACCGGATGGTTGTAATTTATTAGTGAGTATGAATTTGAAATATAGCATATAAAAGGTAAGGAGAATCAATTGGTTGATGTACTCAGCATGAGAGCTAATGAAGTGCATATTGCAGCCATTAGCATGTACAGGACAAATCTGAAGGAAAAAATTGGTGTAGCAGCAAATTCAGATCAACATTATCTAAAAATAAAAGAGATATTATAGCAAGGTAATTTTCAATAGAAATTTAACTCTTACGAGCTGAAAGAACATCGATTTCCCATGTACAAAGGCAAAGTCTACATGCCAAATTCTAGTGAGATGAAAAATCTAGTTTTGAAGGAAATGCATAATGTGCCATATGATGGGCACCCAGGATATCAGAAGACAATTGCAGCTATAAGAAGCCAATATTTTTGGCCAGGAATGAAGAAGGAAGTGGCTAATTACATATTCAAGTGTCTAGAGTGCCAGAAGGTGAAAACTGGGCATAGGCATTCAACATGGCTATTAAATCCCTTGTCCATACCAAAATGGAAGTGGGAAGTAGTTACGGTTGATTTTATTACTAAGCTTCATATAAAAATGAAGCAACATAATTCCAGCATGGTGGTGGTGGACAAATTAACTAAGGCAACACATTTTATTTCGGTGAAGACTACACACAAGGCAACAAATATTGCAAATTTTTTTATGAAAGAAATTGTGAGGATACATGGAGTGCCTAAGGAAACAGTTTCAGATAGAGATCCAAAATTCACATCCAATTTTTGGAAGGGCTTGTTCAAAGACTTTGGAATAAATTTTAATCTCAGTACAACATATCAACTCGAGTCAAATGGGAAAACAAAGAGGACTAACATAATAATTGAAGACATGCTTAGAATGTATGTGATGGACCAACCATCAAAGTGGGAGGATTATATCCACTTAGTAGAGTTTGCTTACAACAATGGATATCAAGACTCACTAAAAATAAGTATGTTTGAAGCATTGTATGGAAGAAAGTGTAACACACCAGTGAGTTTGGATAATCTAGAAGATATAGCAGTTGTTGAGACAAAATTATTAAAGGAAATGGAAGAGAAAATGGAAAATATTAAGCAGATTCTAAAGGTTTCCCAAGATAGGCATAAAATTTATGCAGATAAGAATAGAGTGTTTAGATATTTTAAAGTGGGAGAACATGTGTTTTTAAAAGTGAAGGAAAAGAAAAGTTTTTTAATATTAGGAAGTTGCCCAAAGTTGGTAGCAAGATATTGTGGGCCTTTTGAAATATTAAAAAAAATAGGACCAGTTGCATACATGCTAGCATTTCCTGCATCCATGAGAGTGCATAATGTATTTTATGTGTCATTATTAAAGAAATAAGTGCCTGGCCCTAACCACATAATTGATTGGAATGTGATCCAGGTGGAGCATGAAGGGGATTTTCGAGTGGAACCAGTACGCATCCTAGACCAGAAAGTCAAAGTGCTCATGAACAAGGCCATAGGGTTGGTAAATGTTCAATGGACTTGTTACGGTCCTGAAGATGCTACATGGGAGCATGAAAAAACATGTGGGAAGAATACCCACAATTGTTTGACAATTTTGAAGAAATAGAATGCAAAACTTCGTTTTGAGCAGCTAGAGTTTTAGAGCCACATCTCAGATTCCTAACGAACTGCGTTGGGGACCTTGATAAAATAATGGTTCATTGCTTGGGTTAATCATGATAAATGAATGATACATTCCTTGGATTAGACCTAATAAACTAATGGTGCATTCCTTGGATCGGCAAGTTGAAAGGAACAAGAGATTATGGTTGGAACTGTCGTTAGAGTTGTAAAATTGCATAATTTTGTTTTCTAAGTATTGTGATGTAAATCTGCATATATCTATATTGGCATAGTGTGCACCGAGGACAACACACAATTGTAGGGGATTGGGAATGTAACATACCCACTGTAATCCCTAGTTTAATTAATGTTTAATGTAGATATAATATGTGGCTACGACCAAGCAATGTAATATGCAAATTGTATTTCTATATTTTAATAATAAAAATTTGATGCCAGTTGCTAAGGGTACATGGATAGATATGGGGGCTGAATTAATCCATAAGAGAGGGGAGAGTTTAGGATAATGGCCAAGAGGGGTCCAAGGGGGAATTATCCATGTATATTAATTCAACCCATTTTCCTAAATTTTCTATTGGTGTATGAACTTTCTAATTTCTAATGGAGTGTTCCCAAAGCTAATCATTGAATACATGTAAGAGGGTGGGTGTCAGTGGTCACATCCAAAATTTATTGTGCACATGGGGGATGAGTACAATCAACTTGGGGAAGTGTGTGAGTCAAGAAAGAAAGAAAAAGGAGAGGAAATTGGTATGGGTTGGGACAATAGTCCTACATAGTTAAGTTTTGGACACGAGGAACAAGTAGGGAGGAGAAAAGAGAGCTTGGAGTTGGTGCATCCATGGAGGACAAATTCTAGAGCATGCTAGAGAATTTTTGGAGCGTATTGGAGCTGAACACTTGTTGACGGGAGAAATTGTCCGTCCGTCAACTGGGAGAGTGGAACCGGTCCGGGGTTGTCTAAATAACCCAAGCCGTTTGGAATGGACCACCCTGACGAGTTTAACGGCTCCGTTGGCTGCTCTAAGGTCTCCTAAGAAGACCAAAGAGAAAATTTGATCTGAGCTAAGTAATCTAAACTAAGGAAACTAGAAACTAATAAAATCAACTAAAATCAACTAAAACAAACTAACTTATCTAAATAAACGAAATTAAACTAAAACAAAGGAAACTAATAAAGCAAACTTAAACTAACTACGCTAACCTAACTATAAACTACTAACTATTATATATATACAAAATACTAATTATGATTATAATAACTCAAATCAACTATCTAATTACCAATTTAATTACAGTTTATTCACAAATATACATTGCATACAATCTACAGATTTGAATAAAACCTGTGAAACTAATTTACTTGCTGTCCCAAGACAGCGAAGATAACTCTTTTTTGATTTTATGATTTATGAATAAGAAATTAAACTAACTGAGATTAAACAATCTAATATAATTTACTGAAATTAAACGATATAATATAAATCTAACTAAGATTACATCTATATTAGACTACTTAATGAAAGCAGTAAACTAAATACTAATTGACCTGGAAACACTCCAAGTCTGCCCTGCGTATGATGACTTCTTAAGCTGGTTGGAGGAGGGAAACTCACACCGTTTAGTTCTTAAGATTTTTGGAAACGATCAGCTATGTTGCTTCTTGAAGTATGTTACAGGACAAACAGGACATAAAAGAATATCATAACAATTTTCTGATTATAAATTCCTGCAAAAGGGAAACCTATTATGCAGCAAATCTATATATTACAGTTCGATTTATGAAGAAGACAAAGCTATGATTAACAAATTGAACTGACAACTGTTATGTCCTTTATCAATCTGGAAGAAACAAGATATGGATAACAGAAATAAAATTATATCATTTGAATGTGATTTAGATAACTAAAGTAATCTTAAACCATAAACAAAATGATACACCAAACTTGAAACAAAATGTGATATATTGAGAAGCTAAAGCTATGACAAAACATCAATTCTGCTCCAATCTGTATCAGAACTCCATATCCTTGTTCTCCCACAACTGAGGATGTTCATTATTACAAAAACCATAGGTTTATATAGGTTTCTCACAAGGTAAAACATCCTTGTGAATAATAGCAAATAGTTTCACACAATCTGGGAATAATCCCAAAATCCCTTAAACTAAGTAATTAAAAATGCAAGTGGAATCCTTAAGATATCTTCCAACTGCTCCTCATATCCATTGCCAATTCGAATTTGCCTGTAATAGATACAAAGATCAAGTTAGAGGAGTATTTTATTAAGAGAACAATAAAAAAATGACTCTATAGACTTAGCTACAGAATCTTCTGATTCTGTAGCTGGTCTAGAATAGTAAACAGGACCAGATATACAATCAAATCAAATCGAATCCAATCATCTTTTAATAATCAACAAATTACTAATGATTCAATAAAAATAATCCTTTTTAAATCAAACCAAATCGAACAGAATACAATCGGGATAGAGTAGGAATGCTCTGTTTTCCCAATCGACATAAAATCGAATCAAATCTTAACAAGACTGTTCCATGAATGCAATCAATGGTAAACGAAATCGTATGAGATACAAAACCATCATTATTGATATGCATATCATTTAATCAATTGCCAATATAGAAAGCCGTCACGATAGAACATGCATAACTATATCCATAGAATCTAGCCACAGACAAACAGTTCACAGGTATGGTCATAACTGTCATCGACTAGTTATAGCAACAGATTGATATCATTTAATTAAAAGCACGATGTGTC